>JALDNG010000748.1:0-130614 GCA_024349245.1 Neodontobutis hainanensis
TGGCAAAATTCAGGATTTTGGTCACATGAGTTTTTAATGAACTCCAAATATCTTCTGAAAATGATATCTTGTATATTATTTCCAATATGATATATTTACGAATAAAACATTGAATTTCGGAATTTGAAAAGTTATAAATAATTTTTTTGTGTTTTAGAAATGAGAATGAATAATATTAACCGAAATTCAAATCGTGGAAAGAATATAATCTCATTCATCTGCATAGAATTGGCAAAATAGATATTCTTCAAGTTAGATATTATCTAAAATAGAGCTTAAATAACCTTATCAAACAAAATTAAAAAACTTTATCATGATTTTCATCTGTTTACTTTTATAACTGCAAAATAATGATCCTAAACATATGAGCGAAATAGCTTATATCGCTTGAAAAACACCTCACAAAATTTAATCACAGAGATTAAAAATCTATTTTTCAATTTCAAAAAAGTTGGCCATTCACGATTTTGGTAACTCGAATATTATCATGATTAATAATTCATTTTGATACTTCTGCATCTTATCCAAGTGAAGAAGAAGAAATGCTTCATAAAATTGATAATTGTCATGAATATCAAAAACTATAATTTATTTTAACGTGTAAAGATAGAGTAAAATATTGAAAATTTAATACATTTACCTTTGCGTCTAATGAACCAGTTAAATGCCTCGAGATTTAACTAAGATCAAGAGAACAGTTATTTTAAAACAAGTAGCATTTACAGATTAAAAAGTGACGATTTTATGCGAGAATATCTGTTTTTAAAATTAGTTGTCTGTTTGGTAGAGTTCGTCAGGAGCAACATAGTATGATTAACCGTAATATCACAGAAGATAAAACATTGAAACTGAATAAATTCATGGAAATATCAAATTTTTACTGCGTATTTTCAAAATGCAACACATAAATAAAGTGAAATTTGTTATCACGTCCCTGATGAAAAATTTTAAGGTCTCTGAACACACTTTGGTGGGACAGATGTACTTTCGATAAAAAAAACGCAAATGTTTCAAAATTCAAGATTATTGATATGTGAAGGATGTAATCCCAGGAATTTAAAGGAAATAATAGTTAGCAAAGATGTTTGAAATAATACCAGGGTAGTTTGGATGACGATGACATGTAATTAGTTGATTCAAGAAAAATAGCTGGGAGAACCCTTGGAGGAAAGAATCGGTTGAGTTGAAAACGAGTAAGAGAGATTTGCTAGGCAACCACTCATTTTGAAAGGGTTCTCAAGAATTTGCGGAATCGATCTTTTCAAACCGGTATCTCATTCATTGGCCATTTTTGGAATAAAAATTATGAAAATACTTTAGTCGTAATTTTTTCATAATATTAATGTTAGATCTACTGACTGGCATATATTCGGCGTGTGTGACCAATCCTTAAGCACAATATGATTCTAAGTCTAGAACGTGTCCAGATTTATCATTAAAGTGGTTATACGTTCACAAATCTGTGACTGGAAGATGGTGTTGGCCTGAAGTTTTTTGAATTATTTTCAGTTTATATAATCAAACATATATCATGTCGAAAAATCTTTGTGTAGAATGGACGCCGTTTCATAGTTTTGAGCACATTGAGTACACCATCCAAATTGATAAGCAGAAATCAGATGTTTAATTAAGATTTATGAGACAATTTCTAAGTTGACTTCAAAAAAGTTAATTTAAAGAATTCTTACGGTAGTATAAGAAAATAAATGGTCTCACGATTGATAAAAATTCCAAAAGTAAGATATATCCCTGAGATATCTAAAAAACTACGAGAATGATTGCCTGTATGTTTATCGTTAAGAAATAAAATTTTAAATAACCGTTTCTTTGACTACGTCTGAACAACTAAAATTATACACTATCTGTAAATATTTTGATAAAACTTCCACATTAAACTAAACAAATGATAGAAAATCAAATAAATTTAATTATTTTTGTATTGCAATGAAAAATTTGAATCTTAGAAAGTAAGGTTGATGTTTACAGTGAAAGAACTCGAGAATTTGCATCTTAACCAAATCCATCGGGTATAATGTAGTAACTAAAGGACACTCAGAAAGAAAAAGTCCCACAAGCATTAGGAGAACGTCAGGATAAAACTAGATATATTTAAATATAAATGTAGAACATAATTGATAAACATGAAATTTCCATTTATGATATCAGATAGGCATTGTCTCAAGAGATAGTTTAACATAAATTTAAACTTGTGTTTTGATTTATCATTATTACAATTACAGATTCGTCCACAACTATATTCGATTTAGATCACTTTATGTATATAGAAATAAGAAAATCAAAAAGATCAAACGAAATAATATAAAAAGACAAAAATTAATTAAATAAATTCATTTCACTGTATTTTTTTCACAAACTCGGACTTATGAGAGAAACACTTTGAAAAGCTGAGATAGAATTTCAGATATTCATGTCATCATTTCTTCAGATGCATTAGGTCAATCATTAAAGCAGTGGTTTATACTTTTAATAGACCGAAAGATTCCTAGATATGATGGATATGATAACTTTTGAAAGTAAATACTGAAAAATACATTACTCAATGTAAAGATAGATGATACAATTGGTGCAGTGTGAAATCTCGCGATTACACCGGCAAATTCACGATAGATGATTTAAAGCACTGATAAAAGAATCTTGAAAATAATTCAATTATGCAATAAGTTTAAAAAGGATATGCCACGTAAATTTTTGAATATCATAGTTATGCTTCTTACACCATAAGTCAGTTTTGTAAAGTCAAGTGTTTATAGTCTGATCATTTGATGCCATTAATAATAATTAATATAGCGCATATCTTTTTCATCCATTATTCCCTCCCACGGGTCATAAGACAGCATTCCGCGCCATTCTTTCCGATCTTCTTAGTTCTGTTACGGGAGGTGGCAGCTCACCACTGTTTGGATTTTCTTCCGGAATATTGCAGGAGACAAAGCGGTTGAAATGAGTTTTTATGCGGCGGTCTGTGTCGTGAAGGTAAGTTAGCTCATATACACGATTTCTTTTTTCGGCAACTCTGAAAGGACTTCGATTATTGGTTCTTATGTTCCTCGAGATATTTTTTTCATAAGGACACAATCATCTACATTGTAAAACATTGACGTCATATTTTGGTCGTAACAACTTTTCACTGCTTAGATACTTGTTTTTGTGCATTCTGAAATTTTTCCATGAATATTTCTCATGGTATTCTTTAATTTTGTGACATGTTAATGTTGGTTGTTCTGAGTTTTCACTTTGATGCACCGAGAAAAATGTCAGTTGGATGTCTTATATTTTTACCGTAAATTATCTCTGTCGCAGTGTATTTGGTAGTTCGGCTCGCCCTCGCCCTTATCGATCACGCATTGTATTCAAGGAATGTATCCCACGTCGGCGAATCGTTGCGAATAAGACTCCTAATTGCTTTTTTGATTTTTTTGTTGTATCGCTGCACTAGCCCGTTACACATGGGGTGGTATGGAGTTGTTAGTGTTTTGTGTGACCAGAGATATCTACACAGATGCTGAAATTGACTTGATTCGAAGTCTGAACATTGATCGGAGTGAATTTTGTCTTGAATTCCGAATCGAGAAACGACGAGAGAGAAAAAAGCTCGTGCTGTCGTATCTGCTGATTTGTTTGGCACAGCCTGTATTTCAATCCACTTTGAAAAGTAGTCAATGAAGGCGATTAAATGGCGGTTTCTGTTGTTTGATAAGGTTAGCGGCCTGATAAAATCGACTTCATACAACTTAAAGGGATGATTGAAAGCTATCGGAATAGCTCAGCCTCTGGAGTGTAATTCTTTGATTTATTAAGAGAACAGGTTAAACATCGTGATTTATTGTCTGATGTACCCCGATCAATACCGGGCCAGTAGCATCGCATTTGTTAATGCATATGAGATTAAGGATTTTATCATGTACTAATGATAGGATATATGGCTTCATCTCCTCTTTTATAACTGGTTTCTGTCCTCTGTGATGTCTGTGATATAGGATGCCCTGATCAACAATTTGGTAATTTATGAATTTTAACAATCTATCCAGGTATTAAGGCTGTACAACTTCTGTGGGGGTTTTGGTTCCTGTTAAGTGTTTTATGAAGTATCTTGATAACGTTATCTTTTTTTTGTTCATCCATTATATTAATATCTGGCATTATTTCAATTGCATTTATTGACCTGGATAAGCCATCAGTGATTATATTAGATGTTCCCTTAACGTATTCAATGTCGAAGTCGAATTGCTCTAGTTCAAGGATCCAACGGTCTCGTCGACCTCTGATATCCTTCATTTGCTTTAAACGTAGTAAGTGTTTATGATCAGTTCTCAACGTGAATTTCGACCCGTAGATATAATGCAAAAAAAATTTCGAACCACCCAAACAATTGCGTTGAGTTCATTGTCAATAATAGCATAGATGCGTTGAGCATGGTTCAAGCAGTGACTTGCAAAAGCGATAGAATTAAATTTTTTTAATTATTTAGGGAAAGGCAAGCTCCGATAGCCTTTTCTGAAGCCTCACAATTTAGATTAAACTTTTTTATGTCTGGAAGCCCAATTGTACTAATGTTACATAAAGCAACATTCATTCCATTAAATGAGGCTACACACTCCTTCGATCAAAACCAAGGTGTATTTTTTTGAAACAAACTTATAAAACTGTGCGGAATATCTGGCTAATTCAGTATGAACCTTTGAAAAGTGTTACAACACTAGAATAATGAAATTAACTCAGATTTATTTAAGAGTGTCTTCAAATCTTGTATTGCCTTAATTCCTTCTTCATCTGCTGATAATCCCAAGTTGGATATTTTGAATTCAAAATTCAACCTCTTGTAAATAGAATTTACATATTTCGAAATTTTATTTTAGACCGCTTGACCTTATTTTCTGAAAGTATTATTTAAAGTGTTTAATATGTTCCTCCAAACTGTATGAATATACCAATATGTCGTCGAGATAAACTTCTGTGTTTGAGGATTTCTGAAAACGATTATCCATCAACCTTTGAAAAGTAGCTAGCGCGTTGCATAGGCAGCACGGAAGAACATTAAATTCGTATAAACCTCACCCTTGCCATGGCAGAAGGCCGTTATCTCGTTAGATGATTCGTCAAGGACGATTTTCATGAAGCCTGCTTTGAGATCTTGAATTAAAAACATTTTGGACCACTACATCGATCGAATAAATCATCTCGAAGAGGTAATGTATATTGGTCTTTCACTATTACTTCGTTCAGTTTTCGAAAATCTACGCAGATGCGATTTCTACCGTTCTTTTTTTACGACTACTACTACCGATGCACGCCACGGGCTTTTACTTTCCCGTATTATGTTTCGATCAAGCATTGTTTTTATCTGACTGGCTATTTCTTCCTGGAGAAGCGGATATTCTGTATGGCCTTGAACAGTGGTAGTTAATATTCTCTGTGATAATTTTATTGCCGACTGTATCGATAAATCTGTAGTCGTCTTCGGATAATGCAAACACATCGTGTAAACACGCTATAATATCTTGAATGGACTCTGAGGGACGTTCAGTGGTTGCAAAACATTTTTTTGTTGATGTTTTTGTCAGGGTTATATTGGATGAGCATAAATCTATTATTAGTTCATGCTATGCGATAAAGTCTCCGTCAATTATCATTTTATGATTTAATTTTTCAACAACCTCAATGTCCCAGTTGGTTTCCAGATCATTCATTTTTATCAAAAGGTTGCATCGACCAAGTACTTTTATAAGTTCTCCTGTCACTGTGAATATTGTAGTATGTGATGGTGCTATTTCTCCTTGCACAGCGCATTCGTCGATAAGCGAGATGTATGATCTTATATTGACAAGAGCCGCTATTTTTGCTGAGGGCAGGAGAGTTACATTCACTTATGGGCAACTTACAAGAGAAGAATAAAAGAATGACAATAACAACGATTAAAATAATTTTTTCAGTAGATCTAGTGGATTTCAGTTTCAGACATATCCTTCTAACGTGGCCTTGAAGACGTAAGTAGTTGCATGGGACAAAACCTTTGCATTCCAGTACTTGATGACTAGCTACTCCACATTTATCACACGATGTAGGAACGTTGGAATCACGTTGGACGCTGAGTCTCAATGTCGCGAGTTTGTTCTCGATTGACTCTAATCTTTCATGTGTTGACTTCTTTCGATAGTCTGTCTTAGGAATGATTGCAGCAATATCCTGTTCCGGGTTTGAACACTCTGTCGCAACAGTCTCTAAGTGTTCAGAGGCTAACAGAATTTCTGCCTTGATGCATAAATCGGTGAGTGATAGGTCTCCAAACAATCTGAGCTGTGTAGCAATGGCCGATGGAAGAGACTGGAGGATGCGCTGTTTGATCATAAAGCTTATATCCAAGGGACTCAGTGACGGCATACTGTATGTTAAGTTAAGGTTCAATTCACGCGAAAAATCCTGGACTCTCTATGCTGGACTTAATTTAGAGTTTGAGAATTTGACGAAATGAAAGAATGTGTCCCTCATGGGTTTGACTTCTTGGGAGATCCATTTATTAAGAGCATCCCATTTTTTTCAAGATTGAGGCATCGTGTAAACCTCTGATTTTGAATAAGCGGATAGCAGATGCTCATCAAAGAACGTGGGAACGATCAACGACTATCTTGTTGTTTCCAAATTCTGTGCTGGTGCAAAGGACTCGAAACGAAGTATCCATTGCCTGGCATCGGTTGTTCGAGATAGAACTGGAATCTTGATGTCGGATAAAGCAATCCCGTAGTCTCCACCAAATATAGTCTTATCATTTGACGACATTAATTATAATTAATCTAGCGTATGTCTGTTATACTACACTGCATGTAATTAGTTTTGTCAATCTCATGCTAAATATATGCATTCTAAATTAGAAAAACAAAATAAATAATTTAATATTTATAAAATTCTCAAATGTATTACCCTAACCTATGAATTGTAAATTTACACATTGCACTTATTCGAATTTAAACACAAGATATTCTTTGAGTTTCCATTGATTTATTGAATTATTTTCAAACAACATTCTCGTTCAACTCTTTTAACCTGAAGAGATTTGATTTTTATGAACAGTAATAAAAATCAAATTTAACGATTTTTGAATAAAATACAATGAAACAGATGTAAATTAAAGGTTTCAAAATCAGAAAAACAAATTTCTAAGATATCTAAAACAAAATACAATATTTTGAAAATGTTGTTAAAATCATTGATTGTAAAAGAAAAAATTCACAAATGATCACGTTCATACCTATTATGGTACGTGTCTCGTAAAACATAACATTATTTTATTTTTTGAAAACGAATGTCTTTAACTTAGTTTTTAGAAGAAAAATATATTCAAACTATTTTACGGTTAACAGTATTTTTGAAACAGTTAAGTTTCTTTGCTCGCATAGTTAACACACAAAGCATTCCTCATAACATTAAAATAATAATTGGATAACAGCTATAAAATCTGAAAGATTTCATTATAGAGTATAAAAATGATATGTAAAATCAATAAAAGAATATACAGAGATATTAAAGCAAACGTTTCACGATTGAATGATACTAAATATCATATGTTAAATTTATGAGAAAAAAATTAATAAATATGGTATTCATAAACAGTTTACAGCAAATCTGATGTTATGTATTAGATGATAATTAATTTTCGTGTTTTCTTTATAAAAGTGTCTAACGAAGTCATTTAGCGTATAAAAATAAAATTTGATATCTATTTATTTCAAATGGAAGCAAACTTCAAGTTTATCAATTGATCAAAATAATTCACGAAATTCAAAAACAAACGATTGGATTATATTTCCTTATCTGAGAGGAATTATAATTTGATCACAAAAACTTTCGTGATGATACATCTAATTTAACTTTTATTCCAAATTTAACAAAAATTTTTCAAAGAATACTTTCGATATAATTTAGGATAAATTCTCTTTATTTTATCAAAATAAATTTGCAGTTTTATGGATGATATATATTGTTGATTTTTATCGATCATTGTAGTGTTATCATGAAATCACTTTTAGTTCATAATAATAGTTAAGTCATTCGAAAATTTTGTCTTTTTCAATTTATCCCACAGGTTTTACTTTGTAGCTAAAAAAGATAAAGTGAGTATGAACGTGTTAATCCATATGAAGTATTATTTGTTATTAAATGACGGTTAAAGAATAGAAAATCAAACATATTTCGGTTCTCATCATAAATTATATTATCACATATTATTTGAAAACTATTTGATGGTGGTCAAATTAAATTTTTATGTTTTATGTTCACCTGCTTATAAATTACTCAAAGGTCGGTTTTTCAAGAATTATTTTTGAAAATTTTGTTATTTTATAATCAATCAAAACAAGATATTCATAAAAGAAAAAAGTTGCTCAAACTTTTGTGTTTAGAGATACATAAATAAATATTTAAATTTTGATTTATGTTAAATCTATCATACAAAATCAATGGTAATTTTTTTATCGATGTTTAAAAATATTTTTTAATTGTATCAAATTTATACTTAAATCATTTTTAATGTGTTTACTATTTTCAATAACCAACAATATTAGAAAGATATTAATATTCAAATGTTCTTTTGATTTTATATCATAACCAATTTATCATTCAAGATGATATTACTTGATGTTAAATATGAAATAATTTTATTTCATTGATAACAATAATTAAAAATTTTAATGAAAAAATTTGAATAAATTGATTCATGACATTGGTTAATTTCAAAAAATAAAAATTCAATTGTTCAATCTGTTAAATGTTTTCATTGAATATTTAAAAAGATGATTTTATACATATTAGACATTGGAGTTAATATTTGAGTAATATTCTTAGTTTTGGCTAAACTCGCCTCTTTTTTATCTGTTTATTTATCTTAAAGCTTGTTTTGGTTTTTATAAAAACATTTAATGATTTAAATATTTGATGTTGAACAAATAAATCTTGTTGAAATTCACAAATCTGTAGTATGATCGTTCATCAAGATTCTGATGGTGCTAATAAACTTATTTAATGCATATTCGAATTTTTTAAGTTTGCATGATAGTTTTGAAATTATTTTGATATGATTGAGGCATCGATATTTACTTATCAGTGAAACTCAAAGAGAGATCCTTTTTCTTTGATAAAATTAAAAAAAATCTCAAATAAACATTCCTAAGATTTAAAATAATACTTGTAATGATGATAATTAAATAGAATTTATATTTTTCTATTTTTACAAAAATTATTTAATTTAATAATTGGACTTTAAATATTTATTTCAAAAAATTCCACTCGAATTTTGTATGAATATTAATATTTTTACATTATAGATCAAGGAGAGAAAGTATAAACTCGCGATTTTATGATTGATAACACACTAAAAATATGAAATTAGCAAAAATTATACACTTACTTAAAAATTATTTTTTGAATGTATTAAAACAAATAATATATTTTTAAAGTAATTTCTTGATTTCCATCAAATTGCACAAATTATAAATAAAAATCAATCTCTTGAATATTTTGGTTTTGATTGTTATAAATTTTTTTGTTCCTTATACATCATTCAGAAACAACTGATATCTTAGAGATAACTTTGTCAATGTATGCTGAGATATTTTGAGTTATAAACCTTAATATTAGGAAACCATGGAGAAATCTGGATGAATACGCGAAATAAAAAATCTACTTAATTTATAAATTTTCTAAAGAAATCTCGAGAGAAAAATTAAAACATTTGTGAACAATTTAGAAATGTTCGCAAGAAAAAATATCGTGAGTAACTATAGTTAAATTAGATTTATCACCTTTAGAATTATAGACAATTTTTTTAGCTTCTAAATATAAATAAAGTTATTTTTATTTTTGTTTAAGAAAATCAGAAAAATAAAAAATATGTTTTAACACATCAAATAAAAAAAAATTTTTAACTTTATTTTTGAGTTAGATTTACATTCATTATCAAATCAGAACTACGATTTTCGAATATCTCTTCACAAATTCTCATCGTCAAAAATAAAAATATTTTTCTTTTTTCTCGCTTTTTAAAATTTTATCAAAATTTAGCTTAAAACGTAAATTTGATTTACTTTAATAATTTGTGTTTTTCAAAATCTAATTTGCCCTATTATTCGAATATACACAGAAAATAAGATCATAGTATATTTTAAGATGAAAATAATATTCATATTTTTTACGTTCAAAATAAAAACTTATAAATATTATATTTAATTTTCAATCTATAACAGAATTTAAAAAAAAATGTCTTCATATCCTCTCAATTACGATTTTATTCAACTATACAAAAGTGATTTAATTTTGTCTCTTTAAATATGAAGATGTTCAGTTGAGTTAATGTCTTTCATAAAGTAAATACAAATAAGCTTTCTTTAAAACTAGTATTGAAAATAAGTTTCAAAAATTAATAATTATCTATTAATGAAACTCATGTATAGTATAATTATATGATATATCTTTCATTTTTTTCTCATTCGAAAAAATTTGTTTAGAAAGATTTTTTCAAAAGTAATCTTTATAGGATTAATCTTGATATTTAGAAAGATATTTAATAAAAATAGATACGAGAAAACTCTATATTAATTAAAGTAAGTAAAACATTTGATTTGTTGATGCATTTAAGCTTTCTGTTATGTGTTGACATTATATTTAATAAATTGTTTTTCGAAAGATTGAAAATCTTTCAAAATTAGCAATTAAAATATGTTATCATTACATTGAGTTTTCAGTTTAATAAATCTTATCCAGATAAATTGGAAATCGTAAATATATATTTACTATGGATGTAAAATTTTTTTGAAAAAAAGATTTGTTTACATCTTCTCATTATTTTCAGAAGACTACATATTTTAAAATTGTTAGGTAATGTTTAACAACATTAATAAATGGCTTTACTTGCTTGCTTTCGATTTTATGGGGAACTTTGTCCATATAGATATTGCAGATCGATATATTTTAAATATAATTTTTTGATTTAAATCAAGTGAAAAAATAAATAAAAATATTTAATTTATATGTTTAAAATGAAATTAAAATTTAAATGAATTAAATTTTAGAACTTGTTTTAAAAATGTAAAAAATTAAGTCGAAAAAATTATTTTAATAAAATAAGAAAAAATGAAAATTTAAAAAAACATATTTTACCAGCATTCAAAAGCATAATAAAAAAAGATCAGCCAAGCTTAAAATAATCTAAGCGGAAATGCATTTTTTGAAGGGTAAGTTGAATTCTAAAAATAAGCTCAACTCTAAATTATTATATCTTAAAATAATTCGAAGAGTTTCGATATAATAGGGGAAGATAATGAAGATCATTCTATTGAATACATTTTTGGAATAACACATGGTATTTTGAAAACTTAAAAGAGTATTTATAATCAATTTAAATTGAAATATTCATCAATTAGACAAAATCTAATAAAATAAATAGTATATTTCAAATATGATGAATTATTTTTTACTTACACCTGTTATAAGCCAAGAATTTATTAAGTATTTCAGAAAACGATAAACTTACATTCATTTTAAATAAGTTTAACGGTTTTTGTAATTCTTTTATTTATTTGATATTCGTTATCGTAACGATGAATTTTGAAGCATAAAGCAAACATAAAAATTGAAAACGAGCTCAATCACGAAAGAAAAATAAAATAAATAAAAATTAAATTTTAAGAACTAAAACAGTTAATAAGTATCTTTTTCTTTAACCATCTGTTTATATAATATATTTTCAATTATTCATTTAAATTATAAAATTTAACAATGTCCTAAAGGGATTAAGATTTTCTTCAATAATTGTGAATAAAGTGATGAACCCATCATATGTAAATAAAATCATCAAAATTAGAATTAAACATTGATGATTAGATTTAATAAAAAAGATCAAAATACCAGGAAAAAACAATTTAGTGGTGAGGATAAATGATTGTTCTAGCAACCGCAAGCTAAAGTGTTGTTTTTAACATTTTATCATAGATAACACATGACTCTTTCGTTCGTAGTCTTAACCATAAGAGATGAGACAGAGTTAAATTCAAAGTAAAAATGTTGCAGAGGTATGTTTGCTATAATATGTCAACCGAATTAACGTCTTTAAGATGTTTATATCTCAATGATATTCGATGATAGCTTGGAAAAATAGATAAAGACGAGGGAAAGGCCTTTAATAGTATAACATAGTTGGAATTTCTTCATTTAAAAGAGTAAATATACCAAAAATCTTTCGAAAGAAACTATGCTATATTTGAATCATCCATCCACAACAAAATAAATATTTGATGACAATTTAAAAATTTAGAGCTTCTGAATTTTAACTTATCCTCATCATTCATAATTTAAATTCATAATTAAAAATGATTTTGCTCATTTACAGGTATGTTTATTTTTATCTGATGTTTATAAAATAAGTTTGTACCATCAAATTTTGACTCGTGAATTTATTGAGAAGCACCACAATAAGTCCTGAGAGTAATTTTTAAAATGTTTTAGATGCCAATGAGACTCGTCGATAGATAATAATGATTTAACTATCTTTATTAGACTTGTAAAAATAAAATTTCGAAGCTATGAATGTTTGAGATCGTTTTTATACTTAGGATAAAAATATTAATTTTTATATAAAAGGTGGTTCAAAGGACATTTTTGTCAAATTTTAATTTTAAAAACCTCATTTATATTAAAATAAATAGGCTATTATTTCAATTTTTTCATTTATTTCGGCATGATAGGGTTATTCCTGACTGAAGATTGTTAAAAAGAATGTTTAAGTATTTTTTATAAAGTATATTTCGCATAGGAAGGGGAATCCTCGAACGGTAGCTAAAGTTACAATAGGTTACATATTTATTATGAGGGAATACAGAGGGCTCTTATCAGTTTTCATATGAAATGCCAACACTTTAGTTCCCATGAAATAAAGGATGGAGAGGTACGTTCATCCTTATTGAAAAATAGTATTTGAAATTATTTAAAGGTGAGATTCCAAACATCCTGGTATATGAGCTTTTCATTGATACGACAGTTAAGAATTGTAAAACTGTCTTAGGAGTACTCACAAAAGTAAATAAAAAAATCTGAGAGAAGATTCCTGATAGCTTTGAGTTATCTTTATCTACATTAAAAATATTTCAAAAAAATCCAGATTTCAACCTAATGAAAATATTTATTCGAAAAATTTAAAATATTTAAATCTTGATCTATGAAAAAATTAAAAAATATTCGTCCGAAAAAGTAATTACAAATTTAAGCGCGGTTATCATACATTTTGGATTTTAAAAAGAAATATATGGAGCACGATAAAAGTAAGAATCAAGACAAAACTATTTGTGGTTCTACGGAACACCATACACAACAATCATCGAAATTTGGTGTTAAAAATTTTTATTATTCTACGTTAATAATAGAAAACCAGTGAATTTCTATG
The DNA here is from genome assembly GCA_024349245.1 of Neodontobutis hainanensis. Lineage (NCBI taxonomy): Eukaryota > Metazoa > Chordata > Actinopteri > Gobiiformes > Odontobutidae > Neodontobutis > Neodontobutis hainanensis. The sequence continues at coordinate 13,445 of JALDNG010000748.1, forward strand.
ATGCTAAATGAAGAATTTACAAAATAAATATTCTTTACACAACATCAGTAATGAGATCAATAATATTAATATCTTTTCTAACGAATGAAGTCGATGTTTATAAGTGTGTAGGCTGTGATGATCTCATATCATCGAAGGTTCTCCAGCTTTATCACCTTACAATAGAGATATTTATAAAATTTTTATTCTTTTATTTATCAATGTTAAAATAACTTTATGTTCCATAATCTCCTTATTTAGCGTTTTTTCAATGTTTGATAGTTTTTATCCATCAAAATAAAATTAAAAAAGTAGTTCAAAGTGCAAAATATATACTATGCTTCATCTAAAAGTTTATTTAATTCTTTTAATTGAGTTATAAAATCTTCATTCAATTTTTTAATGATTACAACTTTTGCAGATGTATTTAAAAAGAATTTTTTCTCGGCAGTCATTTATTGAAATTCAACAGAGCAAGATGATTAACTTTTTCATCACAGATATTGAATAAAAACTATTTTGAAAGTAATAACTAAAACTTATCGAATAATTAAAATTAACAAGATTCGCTTCTTTAAGTGCTCTCACCCTATCTATTCTCCGAATTTTAATGGCTTCCCTATATTAAGTCATAACATACATTTTAAAAGATAATAAAGCATGATTAAAAACTAAAATATATATTATAAAATAATCAATATGATATAACCAACAAAATATTTTAGTATAAATATATAATAATTTATGCCCCAGAAAAGAAAACTTTAAAATTTGGAGATATCTGATCTTTTAAGAAAATTTACTTTTAAAATAGAATTAATATTTATAACAATAATTTTACGTAAAACTTCTATATATCATTACGTCACGATAATCTATCAATTAAAAATCTATACACTAGGCCAATGACGATTTCTTTTATTTATAGAATATATATATCAACTCAAAACTACTTTCAGATTCTATCAAAAATTAATGATTATTCATACAGTTTCAATTATAAAACTGAAAAAACTTTAGTGTTTTTCGATCAATAGAGTCATCATCAAATAAATTAATATAAGATTAAAAACAAAAATTTAGATATAAAAATTAATCTAAAATTTTATTTCAAAGTTAATTCTCTTGACAATGATCGATTCAGATGGACTGAAATTTTTCTAAAATATTCAAATTGGTCTAGCATGATTTCTAAAAATTTTCTGGAAATTAAACCTCTCAATTCTGTTTATTTATTGGAACGCCACTAAATCACCAATTTATTTCTTACCGAAAATACATTTTCGATTGGGTTTTATGAATCAGGTTTATGTCGGTATGTATTCGATTCGGTAACTTGCGATTTATCCATCTATAGCCAGTCAACGATTATGATGAATTGCATTATTCATGATCAATAGAGATATGTAGTTCCCTGTTAATGCAAGACACCATAATTTCTTGATAGATGCCTTTAAATCCTCTTCATTTATTGCGCGTTTCTTAAACCTACGGTTCAGCATTCCGTGTATTCATTTCATCAATCAATCATAGATATTTTACTGCGTCTTGCTGCCTGAAAATAAAAAAGGCAGATAATTTGATTCACTTCTCTTGTTCTAATAACACAGAGAATCTTTATTCATTGGTAAATATAAAGTTTCTGTAATCGTTCTCTGTTTCAAAAATTCTGTACAAGTTGGCATATTTACTCTAGAATTTATAATTCTTTCACAATTTCTATGACCTGCAAATAAATGTGACTTTTTTAAGTGTAGTTAAAACTACGGAGACATCCAATCAACCATACTCGTTAAAACTTGAATGGAGAAGGTTTTTGAAACCCAGGAAGTGAGATCTTTAAGTGTTGCCATACTATGTTTATTCCCAGCATATGCATGTAGAATTTCCTTTTCCCTCCAAATTTAATTCAGATCTTCTTTCACCTCCACGTTAACAAGGGAACATTTTCCAAATTTTAAGGTACTTTGTACAATTGAATGTACTGAGAATAATTCTCTTAAATGTAAAGATATTGATGAAAGAAATATACTCAAATGTTTTTAATACTATCTTTATATCCTCAGAATGGAGACGGATGATATCTTATTTGGAACTGTTATTTTCGAGTCCAGTATCAACTTTTTGGGTTTTAATTGCTTTGGTATTTTTTGCAAGTTATTGTCTTGGCAACACTAACATTCTTCATTAATGGCCAATTATTTATCGGATGTTTCAGTCGTTTTCGAATATTTGTTTTGTGTTTGCCATCAAAATAATTTTAATTTATTTAATGATTAACTTGTATTGTAATAGACTATAAATATTTTTGTCTTGAAAAGATTTTTTTAAATTTCTTTTGTATTTATTTGGAAAATTACTTTATTGATGGAATAAATTACACTATTTGTAGATAAATCAAATATATCCATATTGACTGTTAATATATTAGCATGCGACCTACGGTTGCGCATTTATAGATATAAAAATTAATAACAAATAGTGGCTAAAATTGAAATAAAATCACTCAATTTATCTGAAATTAAATATATTAAAAATGAAAATATAATTTCGAAAGAATAAATTCCAAAAATTTTTAATTTTTTATTCTATACATACACTGGATCACATTTTTCAATTTTATTGAATGTTATTTATGATAAAAATAATGAATGTGTTTGACCTTTATGGAAATTGATCAGTGATGTTAATATAAAAATATCATAACGATTCATTGTTTATCTACGAAATAAATTTTTGGCGGGATCAAGAAAATTTTATTATTCTGAAGACTGTTAACTACGAAATTCTTTGACAAGATTTTAATCAGTTCACTTCAAGAATTTATTTCCAAATAATTTGACCCTTCTATTGAACTATCTTTTCAGGTTTGTGCACATTTAGTGAAATGTAGCTTAGTTGATGCTCTGACTATTTGATTTTTTAAGCTGAGAATATTTTTCATTCTAAAAATAAAATATATTAAAATGTAAAATTTCGAAAGGATTTGTATCAACTCAGAAGGAATTCTCAGACCCTATGATTTGAGAATATATTATTTACATGAGAATTGATCTATCGATAAATTTAAAAATATTTTCTTGATTTTCATTCATAGAATAGATATGAAATATCTTCTTAGGATTTATTATGCTTTGATTGTAAACATAATCTGAGCTTAAAATTGTTATTGTAAAAGTTTAGATCATCAAGTTATTCTGACTATTATTATAATAAATTTTATCATTTTTAAAAAGATTTGACTATGACAAATGAAATTGTGATAAAAAAATGTCCATGTGGTCGAAAAAACTTCACGCGCACGCCTAATAAATATCACTTAATCTTAAATCTTCAAATAATATTTTAATCCTCAAAATGTATGTATAATATGACCGAAGAAAAGTGATTCTTTCAAAATTTGATAAAAAGTCGTATACTATATGTGAAAAACATAGGTTTCAGATGATCATATATATTTGGCTACTCAAATCTTCAATATCAAAATTCTTACAGTAGTTGAAGTTAATATAATAGTGCTCATTAGATCATAAAAAATTTTTATTTTATTTCACCTAAAGATCAATTAAATTGAAATTTCTGTCAGTTTACAAGATATGTTTGAATTTTTCTATATATAAATTAAAACATCTTAACGGCGGATAATATTTGAAAAATTAAGATGTCGGGTCTAACTTCTTTAACAATTATGTTACTACATCATTTATTTAAATTTAAATAAAAATCTAGAGTGTACAATTTATATTATTTCAAATAAAATATTTAAAACTTTCTAAATTATGATATTCATGAATAAAATAGATTTACACAATTTTTTTCATGAAAATTCGTGATTAAAATGTCATATATTTTGTGTAATTTTATTTTTGATCAATCAATAAATTATATATGTAAATATCAAATTTTATGAGAAGCATTAAAAGTTTTTCTCCATTACGAAGATTCATGCTTAAATACGAATTTTTTAATTCTTATGATAATATATTTTGCTTTTGCTGCTTAAATTTTATTTGACATTATCAGTGTTCAGAAAAAATATAAGAATAGAATGCAAACAGAAAACATAGCTTTTTCATTGAATTCTGAATTTCATCAACATCCCTCAGATTCTACGAATCAATCTTCAATTGCATTCAAACTTGAAACATAAAAATATTATTCTTTCAAAAGGCTAAAACAATAAATAAACGTCATAAAAATTCGAGTAAACCTGAACAAAGCACTTTGAAAAAACGTAGTTCTATATTGGTTATTGAACAAGAAGCATATCAAGCAAATATGAAGATCAATAGTAGCTTGTGCGTGCATATATGGTTTTAAATACATTTAAATATGATTTTATTCAAAAAGGTTGCATGGTATCTAAAAACTACAATCTAAATGAAAAAACATTTTAAAATGTAACCCGATAAATCATAATAGAGTTAAAGGTTCATTCTGAAAAATTAAAAATAAACCTGATACGACTAACACAGGAATCAAAAGATTTTGACAAATGATTAAATCCATATTTATTACCTAATCTAAATGAAAAAGTTATCATTCACTAACAATATAGGTTCATAAGAGTTATCGAATGTCGATTCTACTTACGATATGCTGTTTTGCAATGATGATATTCGACTTATGCGTTTAAGGAATGCCGTCCATTGGGTTTCTTGGTTGAAAATATTTGACTCATAAATTACATTTGGATATTTAAAATCTTTTGTTTCTGATGAAAAACAGAATTCTGGATAAGATTTTTAAAGAGTTGAGCTATTTGAGAGTTTTAATACCAGGAGTAAGGATTAGAGAAATCAAAGAATCACTACTGAACTTCCCAAAAGCTAACCGATAATTTTCGAAAGTTCCGAGAAAGTATTACCTCTGTTTTATTTGCATCATTTAGATACACAGAGACATCTAAAGAGATTGGAATTCAAAATTATTTACTTTATCTAATGTAGAATTTAAGGAATAAAACCTTTCCAGAACCTTATTAAATTTTATAAATTATATTTACAAAAGTAATTTTTACATAGATAACACACAAAAATGTAGGTGGTGTGGAGTACTTATTGAAATTTTAAATCTTAAAAACAGTAAAAGAATTTATAAATCAATTTATATTTTAGAAATTAGTTCGGAATTATGTTTGTGAAAACTATAACGAAGTGTGCTCGATTAATATAAATGAGCCATAAATTTATTCTATACTTTGAATATATTTAAGCTTTATACATATTTAAAAAAATTTGGCTAAATTTAAAGTGTTCGTTTTATTCTTGAATAAATTACTCATGAATACTATGCAGTGAAAAGGTGATAACATATAAAATTAAATTTTGATAAACATTTATGCGAGTGTTAATGCACCTCATAAGTTCTTCTATTTTTAAAATTTTCTTCGTGTTTCTCTTAATTTCGAAAATAAAATTGATACTTTAGTTACTGAATCAAGAGTTAAATCATTGTTATCATAAAATTATTTATATCTATTTATTAGAAGTATTTATATAAATATTGTTTTTAAACAGATTTACTTTAAAAAATCTCAAAATGATAAATGATCAAAGTTATATTTAATTAAATTTAAGAAAAAATTTTTTATCTTTTTAAAAATTTGCAATTTGCTGTATTTTTGTGAATTTAAAATTTATCATAAATTTTTATTGTATAAAATTTCTTAACAATTTTGAACAAAAGTCTTCAAGATACAGTTAACTGGTTGAGGATAATCAATTAACCCTATCGCCTTGAGATAAAAATTGTAGATATCAATAAATTCGGATTATAAATGTATTTAAATTAAATGTGATATCTTTAATATATGAAGAAAATTTTATTGATATAAAGTGAATTTATCATTTTAATTTTTCCTTTGTGTTTTATTTGAGTTATTTATATTTAAAAATGTTTTAATTAAGTGAATAAAAAGATATTTCACATTATTCATGCATTTTTAAAAACATTTTATTTTAATATTTGTACACTAAAATATTTACTGATCATGAAAACTGTGAATCTCAAAAAAAATCTTATTTTGTTGAAGTCTCAGAAAATTTATAATTTTGAGGTTTAGTCTTTTTCACATGATTTTAGATTGTTTTATAAGCTTAGTTTCATCTCAAACAGATTAATTTTACATGTTCTTGCCATAAATACACGCCTCATTTGTATTTAGAATATTAATTTTCACAAAGTTGGGAATTCTAAAAAATAAAGTGAAATAAAATACTTTTATGTTGTTATTGTATCTTAAGAATTTCAAAAATAAATTATCTTTAAGAGACTGTTAAATTTTATTGCATGCGCGTTGCTTTTGTTAAATTTGCTGTGTGCGATGTATTCATCTATATTTTTAAATTTATTGTAAATCGAAGGTAATTTAATAAATCTTTCGAGTCGAATATATAATTCAATTTTTCTCAAATATCGCTATAATTTGTGTTTATTTTGAAGATTTTTTCTTGATATTATACGTATTATTGAATGCTACAAAAAAGATAAGATGAAAATTGATAAATCATAAATTGGTTAAATTATTTATGACAAGCGAAAGAAATAATTAGATTATTTTAATGATAAAGGAGTCTTAACTTAAAAAAATGTTAAATTTATAATGAAAAAAATTGAAGATAATTAAAATAATGTGATATCGTAATTATTAAAATTATTTTTTATGATTCCTCAAAATACCTTTAGATATTGCTTCATAATCATTACACAAGTTATATAATTTGATATGCGTAAAAATTTTATAACAGCGATTAATCAAAGAATAATTTAAAAGTATGAAAAAGTATTTAAAAAATTCGAAATTTATTAAATTGAAAATATATGTACATTCTCGAACTATTTTCTCGTCCTTTGCCTGTCAGCTAAGATAGTTTGTGAAAATAATATTTAAACAATCAAAGATAAAACATAAATAGTTTAATAATAAGAATTAAAAAATTTAATACATTAATATTTCATTTAATTTACAAATCATTTATATATATTTATATCAAAAATTATTATCAAGTTCAAAATTTATTTTGTTTTGTTTTTATTATAAGGTAAATTCAACATAAATACAAGGAAGTTTGGAGCATTTGTTCAAGAATATATTGTCTCTTTGTCATTTTACATTTAGAAATATAAATAAAAATTGTGTTATGATTTTTCTAAAATCCTTAAAGTGAAGAATTGATAATTTGAAAAATCGAAAGAATACTTGTTGATTTTAGGTTTTTAATGAATTTTTTGGTTATAAACGTTTATGCAGGTTTAAAATTTTCAATATTATTTTAATTTTGAATTTAAGCAAATAAAATTAAATAGTTAAAGAAGCTAAATTTGTTGATCTGGCAGATGATCTTGATATAATTGATAAAAAATAATTTAATCTGTGAAATATTCAAAGATATAAAGTAAAATAAAAATACGTAATCGTATAAATTTAAGACTTGAGGTTCTAAAATCATAGTTGTGAACTTAACACCTCGATCCTTAAACATAACATTTTCGTTTTCGAATTTAAATAAATGTCAAATTACTTGATCAGTATTTCTTAATATATGAAAATGGAACAAAAAAATGAAGAATAGTAATCAGATATTCACCTAGTATCTGCTTGAATATACAATACAAATTCAATAAATACTATACTCTTAAAATATAGAATATTTCAAAAAATAAACCTTAAGTTTAAAATCAGACAAAATTTAGTAAATGAGACACATATTTCTCATTTAATCTTTATATAGATTGATTTTTTTAATATAATGAGTAATAAGTAAATTGATCCTATAATTAAAAAATTGGATTTCTGGTAACGACAAGACAAAAAGTGAATTGTGTATTTTATTTCTCAATTATATAAAAAATAATTTAAAGTTAACCTTTGATTATCATCTTATGGTTTAATACACATGAATTAAATAAAAAATCTAAATAATAAAATTTAATAATACAATCATTCGAAGGAATAAAATTAAGATATGATGAAAAAGTCAACAAAAACATTCTGAAATAATATATAATCAACAAAATATTCAGAAAATGAAACATTTGCGTTTAAATTAAAACAATTTTAAGATTTTCTTTATATTGTGTGAGCTATAACAGGTATTATCTAATCTTAAATATTATTTTCAATCAATTAAAAAAATTTGTGTCAAAGTTTATAATTATCTTAGATATATGAAACTGACTCAAATAGACTTTTGATTTCTATGATATTTCATGAATAAAGGAATCGTTTTTCGCTTATTTTTAAATGAACATTTTCACACAATCTCCATTCATAATCTTCAAATTCGTTAAATATATATTTTTTAATCAACTGATTTCATAAGTTAAAGAAAGATCTTAACATATTGATAATGCAGATCTTTTACATATTTACTAAAGATAGAAAAATAAATTAAGATTTATATGCGCTTTAAATAAAAGATGATTTCAATATTTTCAAGATATTTTTTATTTAAATTGTTTAACATCAAAAAATATTTTTCGAGTATTTTAGTTAAAATACTACAATTCAATCAACACATAAAAATTTTTAATTCACAATTTTAGATCAAAGAAAATTTGTTTTCAAAAATACTTAATAGTTAATTTATATTCGAATATTTTTAAACCATAAATTTATAAAATTGTAAAAATATCATTTTTAATTCTCATATTTCAATTAAATTATTCTAAGATTTATAGCTAAGGCAATTTGATAAATTTGATAAATCAACGAATGAATAAAAATATTTCTAAAAAGTTTGATAACATAATTTATATTAACTGTTGATTTATTTATCTTTCTGATATGTAATTTTCATATTTTGAAATTCTGAAAAATTCGCGAACAATTTTTCTTTGAATATAAGAGGAGTAAGATGGTGAGATGTATTAAAATCATTTTTAATTTTATTTTAAAAATAGAAAATTAAATTCACAAAATTGTAATTCTTTTATATATATTAATTTATTTATATTTTAAGCTCACAATGTTTTTTCTTAATTATTTTGGTCAAATTATAGTCAGATATATTTAATTTATCTAATCGTTTAAGAGACTAATCATGCTCTGTTCATGCGTATGTTAAGAAAATTGTTTTGATTTCATCATTTATAAGAATAATTATTAAAAACCATTAAAGACGATCAATCTTGAATCTTTAAAAAACATTATTGGCTTTGAAAAAACATGGCACTTTTGTAAAAAAAGTTGATATCTGGTTCAACGTGTGTTGAAAAGTTGAATTTTGCACACTTAAATTCAGTAGCTTATATCTCTTTTGAACATATGGTTGAATATTTGACATATTTTAAAAAACCATGTGTCTAAATGCATTTAATTTGCAAGTTCTTTTTTGCAGAATATTTTTTATGGTGTTGACATTGAAAAAGTTCAAAGCACGAATTTCGCAATGTACATAATTATTCAAGTGCAGGTTAAATCTAATTCTATCCTTCGATCAGAATAATTACATGAGAGAATAAATTATAAATTTCTGACACTTATATGCTTCAAACATACATATATTTGAATAATATAGAAGCTTTGACATCCTTAAATGGTTAGATATACTATCAACTAATATATAAAATGCATATATTTTTCTGATTTATGAAGGATCGTTTTAGAAATCTAACAGCGAACTCCATTAAAGTTTGACTATTTCATTGTAGAACTAAATTCTAAATTCGTTAACTTTTCCAAAATTTATGGATTTTGTGAAACCTAGAACTAACAACGATAGATTTGGTTACACTTATCTAAATAAAAATACTGATTGAATTTCAAAGAATAATATTTTTCTAAAGACGAGCCGGAGATAATAATCTTATATTTTCACTCATTATGCGAACTTTTGAACTCTTTTCCTCGAATGTAAAATGCAAAAATGGTTAAAAAGAATCGATAGGATCAAATTCGAAATTTAAACTTATCTGAAAAAATTGCGATGATAACAATTTGCTTTATCGTATACTATAGATAGGTTAAATTTTGTTATTCTTTCCAATCACTCATTATTATCTTATAACTTTTAGTTTTTACACGATCCTTGATTGCACAAAATCATTTTCTTATATTTGACATGACGGTAAAATTTCATATATGATAGATGGTATGGAAATTATGTCCAAGCATCAAACCGAAGATTTTGACGCTTCAAAATCAGTTTCATTAAATGAGACATTTTCTTCGTAATAGCCATGAATACTCATGAATAATGTTGTGCACAAAACAACCAATGACATCTGTTACTGTATCTGGTAAACCAGTCATTTATGCTTCATATCAGTTTATGCAAGTATATCTTATACTCTCAAATTTTTGGCGTTATGATTTTAATTACAAATACATTTCTCCAACGATTTCAATGTTTTTATTTATTAGTTGTTCTTTAAATTTAATTATACGGTAAGATAAACAACTTATTCGTCAAATCTTTTTATTATGTAACACAGAAGGTATGTATTTTCGCAAATATCTCAATTAGTGGATACTTCGTCATTTCTATCTGGTTAAGTCGAATATTAATATCATTATTATAATCAAAAGGGAACATCTATGTAAATCAATTTATTTTTACAGTTATATGGGTTAATACAGAAATATAAGATTAATTCAATTTTCAAGTTAAATTTAATTTATGAATCAAAAATTTAATATATGAATGATGATATATATCCTAGCATTGTAATAAAATATTTTTAATATGCATGATTATTTATAGAGATGATAAATTATTCTTATACTCCTGAGTTATCGTTACACCAAATATATTTGAGATCGTATATCCAGTATTAAATAGTTAGATGGTGGTATTAAATGTCAACATTAATAATTTCGAATAAATTAAAATAGATTAAGTAAAAAGCAGGTTTTTACAAATCATGTCAAACATTTTTAAATATAATCATTTTTGTAACTTTTTAAACTTAATATTTCATTAATTTATTTATTTTTATATTTTCGAAAGATAAATAACAAATAAATTCAGATAAAAACATTCATTACCTATTATTAATTATCAAAATATTTTTATTCTATGTTCAACGCGTTTTAAGATATAAGTTATATATATCAGCATTTCTCTCTTGTTAATAATTTAAAAACATCTAAGGCGTAAATGAATCCTTAAAGATTGATAAATATTGTTTGCAGAATCATTGTAAACAATGAGTATAATTTATCCATCGTTGAATAAAACGATCCATAATTCAATTAAAAAATAGGATAAAAATTATTTTGGCAAAAAATATGTTGTAAATGACTTCGTTTGTAAAAATTAGGATAAACATATGATTAATATATTTAGATACAGAATTTTTAATAAAATTTGAATCATAATCGTTCAAATTTAAAAGATTAAATCAAAAAATTACACAATTTCAATTGTATAATATTTTTACAAGAGAACTATTTATAAATTTAAGTTAAATATATCATTTTTTTGATATTTTTATTTCAATGGATACCCTAAATATCTGTAATTTATAATTTTAGGTATTTTAAATACAACTAAGACCAAAGCAAAATATTTTGGATTATCGAATAAAATTTTTTCATTGATCTTTTTGAAAAAAATTTTTTATCTCAATAATCTGAAGGGCGTAAAATAACAAATTAAGTCACATGGTTGTAAAAATCATCTTGATAAATTTTTTCGAATTATTTTTTTAACCTAAGAATTAAGATAGTGTTTCGAAAATATTTGATTCTCTAAAAGGCAATGAGGAGAACAGATGATCTTTTAGATTTGAGTTAAATACTAATAAATTCCACGTGTATTAATGAATACTTTTTCAAAATATCTTCTCAATATCTAGAGTAAACGTTTAAATGTCGTAAAATACTCATTTGTTTAAATTCAAAAAATAAAATGACTACTCTTTTTAAAATTATTTATGTAAACAAATTTTTCTAAAGTGAACGCACTTTTTTCGATCAATTTAGTAATTTATATCAAGAGATTGTTCATAAAATGAAAAAAATAAAATTTAAAACTAGTAAATATTGACATTATTAACTTTGAATTAAAATCTCATCAATTTGTTCAGTCGATATCATTTTTACAACTTGAACTAATTCGAACAGAAACTTTTTTATCATTGTTCGAAAGCAGCAAAAAGCTGAAAATATATCCAAAATAATTTTGATTTATTATTCTTAACCAATCATAATATCATAACTCTCAATTCAAACTTTAGACTCAAAATTTTTGGTTATACCATGAAAACGTCGCTGTTATTTTCTTTTGATTGTTCATAAACGCTTTTTAAACAGAAAAGATTTAAAATTATAAATTGAAATTGGATAAAAAAATTTGGATAAATTTCTATGAGCCGTGTTAACCAAATTCATAATAATAAAATGTCAATGATTAACATTGTTAACATAATTATTGTTTGAAAATAAGGCAAGAGTATTAAATTGTATGACAGCCAACCCACGAGGAAAATATCACATTCATGTCCTCTGTTACAAAACTATATTGTATTGATCCTACTTTGTAATTAAAATATCTAACCATGGTCTACTTATTTAATTGAGGATAAATATTTTATAAATTAACTCGATTGAAATTATTTTATTTCAAATCGATGATCTCTATGGAACGAAAAAGAAATTTTGATCTTTTTTTGAGATAGATGAGTTTCTTTTGTCATTTATATTAAATTTTACAAAACTAAATATGAAAATATAAACATTAAACTTCCATAATAATTTAAATATTTCTTTCGAGAGTTCAAACATGGTATGTTATATTTTTAAAAATCTCCCAAACAGAGAATAAAGAAAACGTTTAAATGATAGGTTGACATTAAATATAAAATAATTAACTTTAACGAGATAATGTTCAAAAGACATATTTTAAAGCAAACCTGATAAAATATAACTGATGATGAGTACATTTTGATGTTTTATTTTCCAAAATGATTAAATAGGTAACTAAATAATGACAATATTATTTGATACCTATCATTGTAATATCATATCAAAAATCAAATTAATCTAATTTATGATATTTTAAAATCAATACGACCATTTTTATATGCCACCAAATGAGAACCTTTAAATGATCCCTTTACTTTTATGATATAACATCCAAATTCACTTTTAATTTCATCGATTTCTCTTTGAAAACATTTCAGTGAATTTATTCAATAAATAGTTTCGATTTTTAATTTTTGATTTGAAGGTTAAATGGATGAAAAAACATCGTCTACTTTTTTTGATTACTCCAATTAATATATCTTAATAAGTTGTTCATTGTTAAAGTTGAGATATTCTGTAAATTTGTTTCATTCTATAATTTTACTCATTTATATAATCAAGACTAGTGAATTGAAAACAAGATTTTCGATTGTTTAATTTTGTGTTAAGTATTAATTTTCATATATTGGTGTTAACAAACATTTATTTAACAATAAAGTTATTTTCATCATAAATTATTCCCAAATAAAATATTTCAAAAATCTTTTAATTCTTGCATAAACTTAATTTATTTAAAATTAAATTCGGTTGTAATTTACTCAAAGGTTCATTTAAAAAATTTATTCAAGGATTTTTACATAAAAACTTTAAATATAAAATTTTGTTCCCTTTGTCGAAAAAATGGTTATTTTTCGAATGATATATTAATAAATCTATCAATCATAGCTGTCTCATAGATTTTCTTACCTTTTTAACTTTATACGTTTACTCATTCAATAATCAAATTTAATGACGAGAGATTAATTTTCTTTGATGCTTTTTCTATTAAAATATAATTAATTGAACGTTTTAAATATTCATCTTTATTTTGATGAAAGTGAAATTATTTTATCTCTGCGATATTTATTACTTACAAATTTTAATTTTAAACTTAGCTTTATCAGTTAATGACATGAGTTAATATAAAAAAGTAAAAATTTTAATTTTTGATATTTTATGTTTATAAAGCATAAGAATAAATATCAGTTTAATATGGTAGATTGGCCAAATAACCTATATTTATCTTCCAATTTAATTGAAATCTCGTTTATGAAGGAATAAAAACATAAAATGTCTTATGTTAATCAATAAACCTTGTTGAAAAACACAGATCTTTAGTATTATAATTAATCAAGATGCTGACTGTGAAAATTAAATCGATTTGATTCATTTGAATTATTTTAAGTCAGGTGCATATTTATGTATGTTATTATGTCAATGATTTTGTCTGTCTATACTTTTGGCATAAATGTATGTTTTTAAAATTTGCCAAATAGTTTTGATTATTTTTAGATTATTAAAATATTAACATTTATTCGTCTTAAAAGACAATGAAAAGTTATTTTTATTCTCTGAAATTTCGAAACATCAAATTATCAATTTAATTATTTGTTCAAAGATAATTTTCCCATTTTATATGCATTTTTAAAAGTAATATTTTTTTAATTTTACTTGAAATATCCATTTTAATAATAAATATTTACAAGGAAAATTCACTTGATTAAAGGGTATAAACCATGACAGTGTAATGGAATATTGTTTTATTTATGTGAAGATTATTAAGGTATATTTAATAAGATATTATCTGTAAATAATTGACACAGAATATAATTTTTGATAAATGATTTATACAAATAATATACTTAAATTTTTTTTAATTTTATCGAATTCAAAATTATTTTGAAAAATAAACTTTAACACATTTAATGTTCTTGAGTTTATTAATTCATCTGTGCTCCCACATGATTCACATACAACTGATTCCTTAGTGATAAATTCACCCATCTTGGCTGTTATATATAGATTTGTTGAATTTCAAAAACTACCCTGCTTTGATAAATCAATATGAATATGATTAATTAAATTAACATCTTAATTGATAAATCTTATTGAAAAAGTGTTTAAGGAAATTTAAATAAATGTAAACTCTGGAAATTATTCTTTCCGAATAATATTATACTTATTTTCAGAAAAATTAGATTTATAACTAGTTTACAATTTTAAAATAAATTATTCTCAATTTTTTAAACTTGATAAAAATCGTTGTATTTTTTGTAGATAATAAGAAAAAAAGCAAACCGATGTTTAAACAAATAAAACGATATTTATTTTAATTCTATCTTTGAAATTTTCATATTTTACAGAATTTAAAACAAGTAAATTCAAAATATTTTATAAATAAAGGGTAACTCAATTTATTTTGTATATCTTGTCCCAAATACTCGTTTGTAAATATATTTAGAAATATTCATCTCTATTTTCTCTCATTTTACAATTTAAAACTTTTGATAACAAATCGTAAGATAAATTAAATTTCCAAAAAAAGTATTTTATATTATATTAATTTGTCACATTACTATGAATATTTATAAACAAAAGTAAAATCGCACATCTCGTAATGTAAAAGATCTAAAAATTATATTCCCCTTTTATACTTCAAAAATTCAACAAAATTGATAATCTCAAGAATTTATAAAGCTAAAAGGAATTTTAATAATAGGATTATTGTAACCTCATTAAAAGCTAAAATTAGCGATTGAAGAAAAATAGTTTTTGAAGGATTAATCATAAAATTTAGAAATAAAATTATCTTTAAATATATTCGGAATATTGTATGTTAATTTCACATAACACAAATTTTTTCAAAAAATTGAATTTACGCTTCCTGTCGTTTCACTCATTTGTTGATATCTGATATCAAATAAATTTGTCTAAAATCTTTCAAAATTGGCAATTAAAATATGATTTCATGATATTTAGATTTCAGATAATAAATCTTATTCTGTTTAATTGACAAATAGAAACATGGTATTTTAACAGTTATTGAATTCAAATTTGGAGACTATTATATTTGATTTTTATACGACATAAAAATTCTTTGACAAATTGTTAATATTTAAAGAACATTTACAGTATAGAATTATTATAGTTGATTTAATATGATTAATAATGTAAATTATTCCGTGTAAATTGCAGTTTAAAATATTTTTTTTATATCAAGTGATAATTGAAAATTCACAACAAAATATAGCTATCTGCATTTTCAAAGATAATTAAACGAGTTAGACATCTATAACATATCTGCATGTAATGTTATGTTTTAATTGCACATTAGCATTAAAAAAGTTCGACGAACAAATATCAAAAAATAAATCTTTAAAATATACTTAGAGTTTCAAGAAAGGGAGACGATAAATATTTTCAAACAAATTAACTCATTTTTTGTATTTTATTTTGATGTTTGATTGCTAAAAATAACATTTCGGATAAATTTATAAGAAACTAATAACTTAATAAGAAAAATATATTAAAATAAGTTTATATCATGAATATTTATTTTTAACATACATGTTGCAACAGCCTCTTAAAAGTATCACAGAAAAAAGATTAGGTCGCATTCATTGAAAATATTTATCTAAAATAAATGTAACAATTATTATTTTAAATATATTCGGAATATTGTATGTTAAATTCACATAACACAAATTTTTCAAAAATTGAATTTACGCTTCCTGTCGTTTCACTCATTTGTTGATATCTGATATCAAATAAATTTGTCTAAAATCTTTCAAAATTGGCAATTAAAATATGATTTCATGATATTTAGATTTCAGATAATAAATCTTATTCTGTTTAATTGACAAATAGAAACATGGTATTTTAACAGTTATTGAATTCAAATTTGGAGACTATTATATTTGATTTTTATACGACATACTTTGACAAATTGTTAATATTTAAAGAACATTTACAGTATAGAATTATTATAGTTGATTTAATATGATTAATAATGTAAATTATTCCGTGTAAATTGCAGTTTAAAATATTTTTTTTATATCAAGTGAATTAAGATCAGTATAATATTAACTTTTTAATGTATAAGTGGGTATAAATGAGGATTTAAATAAAATTCATATAAAATTATTTTATAATTGTGTAAAAATACAAAATTGATGAAAATAGTTTCAATCAAGCAAAACCTAATTGAAAATTCACAACAAAATATAGCTATCTGCATTTTCAAAGATAATTAAACGAGTTAGACATCTATAACATATCTGCATGTAATGTTATGTTTTAATTGCACATTAGCATTAAAAAAGTTCGACGAACAAATATCAAAAAATAAATCTTTAAAATATACTTAGAGTTTCAAGAAAGGGAGACGATAAATATTTTCAAACAAATTAACTCATTTTTTGTATTTTATTTTGATGTTTGATTGCTAAAAATAACATTTCGGATAAATTTATAAGAAACTAACTTAATAAGAAAAATATATTAAAATAAGTTTATATCATGAATATTTATTTTTAACATACATGTTGCAACAGTCTCTTAAAAGTATCACAGAAAAAAGATAAGGTCGCATTCATTGAAAATATTTATCTAAAATAAATGTAACAATTATTATTCGAAATTATTTTTAACATTTGAGAAATAAGATCACGTTTATGTAGAATATTGACGCACGCGCAAACATCGCCATTTAAAACACCACCTTTAAACAAAGAGATATCATAATAATACAAAAATATATGAAGAATAACTAAGTATATAAAATAGCACAATAATTTTTGAAAGTTTTTACATTCGTTCAATTCATATGAAATCAAACGTTTTTATAGACATCAATATTTAACAATATCCTCTCTCAATTACTTTTATATGCCAAAATTGAGAAAATAATTATCATACATAATAAAGAATTCAAAATATAAGAAAAATATTATGTATTTTGTTAAATCAGAGGAATACGAAAGTGTATACATGGAATCACCGTTTATTCGTGTAGATCAATGAGAGTTAGAGCAGCGAATAGGTAGAGGAAATTTTCTAACTTAAAGTGATGAATTAAAAATGCTCTTCAGTTCTTAGTCAAACTGAAAGATATGAGACAACGTTACATAATAAATAACGAATGCTGCAGAGATAAAGATTCTATAATTGTCCAACCAAATGCTGAGTTTTTAGTAGATGAGAGCCTTTTTTCACCGATGTTCGGATCTTTGTACGAAATCAAGATAGAAGAAAGAATATGAATGTCAAAACATGGAAGCCATAGCCTAACCAAATAAACTAAAGATATGATAACTTATTTCGAAAAGCGTTTATCTTTATTTGAATAATCTTTAAACAATAAAAAGATATTTTAGATGATTAAAATCTGCATCTTCTCAATTACCATTTTATCGTCATCAATAATTATTATGATTCATATGAAATCAATTAATTTTCACTCTTAAATTAAGTATATATGAGAAAATTTAAATTAAATAAGGTTTACTCGAAAACTTATACTATTGGGGGATTTATTCAAGAAGGTTATTGTAAGTCTATAGACTAATTAATCAATGTATTCTAAGAAAGTGTAACTCGTCGTGTAGTTTATAAGTCCTAAGATATAAACAAGCCTTAATTAAAAGTTCAATGATAAAATATCAACGCTGTTTTCTTGAAATTAAATATTATATTCTTCGTGAAAACAGTATGTTTTAAATTAAAGATTATTCATTGAATATTTTGGTTTTAAATTTTAATTTTTCAAATAGCTAAGTGTGTAATCATAAGGTTTTTTGAAATTTATCTTATATTTCGATATGTTAGGTTATTTATAACTGAAGCATAGATCATGAAATCTCGTGTATATATTGTTAAAGACCCATCGCTAATGACTACTGGGTATTCATCGAGTTTCTGCCAAAGTGAAGATATGTTTCTGACATATTATGTAAGAATTACAGAAAGCTCTTTAAGACGCTCTTAACAAAAGGTTAGTTTATTTTTTCTCATAAAATTTTGGTTTATGAGCGAATTTTCTTCCTAATTAGGTTCAGAGAGTTGAGATTTTAATGTGAATGAGAGTGGCTCGTTTCCCTATGCATTATGTTTTCCTTGATACAAGAGTACCGAATGTCAAATCTATCTTATCAAAACTCATAAAATACATAATGACACAAAAAATTCCTTCTGAACATACCAAGATAGTATTCACTCATCTGTTTAAATAAATAATATTTTATAAAATATTGATTTAAACTTTTTTAGTATCTACTTTGAGGATATTTATTTTATCAATTTAATATATTTTAAAACTTTATAGAAGACAAAATGAATCAAAATACTTCATACGTATAAAATGGAATAATAGCAATTTTTTAAGGATTTATCTTCAGGCAGATGTAATAAACATGACAATATTAGGAATTTATACAATTTTAGAGTTTTTCATTGAGCATCATACACAATAATCATTGATATCTTGAATCAAAATTTTGATTCCTCGACACTAATAATCACAAAAATAAATCAACCGTTTTTCTTTATTAAAAATTTACCAAATATGTATTTTTAAATAAACAGACCTATCTGAATCGTTTTTATTCAGTTATAACTAGGTTAACATCTACTTACTAGTCAATAGTTTTCTTAATAAATCTTTTCGTCGTTTTAAAGTAAATGGAATAATCAAATAAAAAGATTTTCTAAGTTTTTTACATATATTTGTTAATATAATCAAAATTATAATATCTTTTTATTTATGACACTTTCTTCAATAAAATTTATAGATTATTTCTTCGAGTAATTTAATAAAAGCCACAGCATATTCATATCTTGACTCAATTGTTCTGGCATCATTGCGGCGTTCAGGTATTAAACTTGTTCGCTTAAGAGTATAATGGAAATTTTTTAATGTTCGACAAACTGTGGATTTCGAAACCGAAATATTAATTGTGTCTAGATTGTTTTGAATGCCTTTTAAGGTAACACAGGCATTTTCATCAACCATGTTTTTTATTGATAAACACGTCTCTTCGTTTAACTTTATGTTTCTTGGCCCACCGCGGATTTGCCAATATCCTACCAGTTGTCCGATATAAAGATATTACACTTGATACTGTTGTTCTTTTAAAATTAAACCATTCTGCTATCTCGGATGCCGTTTTTCCTTCGTTGTATTTTACTATTATTTGATTCCGTTCTTCTGCTGTTAACTTTTTTTGTTCATAGAATAAATAGATATTAAAATTATGTTAAGAAGCAATAATATACCATATGAAAAACTTGTTACGCATGCACAAAGATGGCTTTTGATATAATACAATAAAAAATATGTACACATAACTAATTTGAGTTCTTGATATAGTTTATAAAAATTTAACGCAATTTTATCTTTTAATTCTATCTTAAAACCAAAATATAAAGAAAACTTGTTACATTTTAACTGATAGAGTAGACTGTATGAGTAACCACGAAAATTGAATTATTATGAAGAAAATTTGCAAAAAATTTAATTCGTAATGAAATCATTACACCAAAATAATTTGACATACTAAATGATAAAAAATGAAAATTTTATATTTTAACGATATCTAATACTTGGAAATTTACCCAGTGAAATTTTAAAAATTATGAGATTTTTACGAACCTCACCATTTTTTTGTGTCGAAATTTAACTATACTAAACATTTTCGAAAGAATAATTTCATACGAGTATTTTCAAAGATTTTATTTGTTTTCACACTCTGGATGCAATTGTAGATTTAAAAGGAATTATTTTATTTATAGTAGAAATAAATACTTTGTACATTGTGATGAAAAACGATCAGTGCGATGGTCAAATAAAAATACAAGTATCGATTAGTCATAAACTAAATAGATTTTTTAAATATCAAAAATTCTTAAAAAATATAGAATATGGTTGAAAATGAAATTTCATGTGAAACAGTTAAAAAATTGTCTTGTTAACGTTTATTTTCTGAAAAATAGGTAGTTAATCGTACACCACCGTTAAAAGATTCTACACTGGAAGTTTATTTGGGCAGGATAGATGCACTCACTCTGTGATATTCAAGACGATACTATTTCTGAATCTTTGAATCAAATAGATGAAGGTCCAAAATTTGAACTAAAATGTCAGCATAACAATATTTTCAGACACCAGATAATTGAATTTGATAATATAAATTCAATTTGTTCTATATGTGGATTTATTGAGATATGACCCTGAATTAAATTTATACCATCTTTTTAAGGCCTCTTATTGGAATTTACAAATAAATATCGTTTAACGTCATCATACATTAAATGTTTGCTAGTAAAAATTTAGCAAGTCGAATTTAAAGATTTATAAGCTAATTCATTTCGAATAAGATTGAAATTTTCACTGTTATAATATTTGTGATCAAAAATGTCCAATAGACGAAAAAACTCATGCACATTATTTAGCAAAAACCTCACAAAACCCTAACACATAAACTAATATTTATATACTCTTTTACTTTATAAAAACCTAACGAGATTATTTGATAAAATTGAAAACAAAAAATCATTACATATACGAGGAAGATGTAATTTTCAGATTTTATACATTTTTTTCATTAAATCTACCATATTGAAGTTCATTCAACATGAGTGAAGTTTTATATGAGTCCATGAAAAACCAGAAATTAGTTATTTTTCACGCCTGAACTCTGTAATCGCTATTTTCTTGATATATTCTCAGATACATTTTGCTGAATTCTCCGAAAATAGAAACTAAAAAAACTAAAAAGGGATTGAAACGTCATGACTAAGAGACTGGGCCGAGTTTATATATTAATTATGTTACTAATTAATATTTGCATAATATAAGACAGAATTAAAGAATTTTTAAGTTATTTTTTGATATAAAAATTAACAAAGTCTAAATGTATGATCTTCGAAAAAAAAATTGTTCATCAATTGGTTTTCATGATAATTTCATATAAAAATGTCTTTTATCTATTTAATTTATTTTTTTGATGTATCTATTATTTTTATTTAATTATTTTGAATTATTTGTGTCAATCTAAATCATTTTATAAATAATTTTTCGCCATTACGAAGATTCATGTTTATATACGAACTTTTAAATGCTTATGGATGTACATTTTACTTTCTTTGCCATAATTTTCAAAGCCATTATCTTTTATCCGAAAAAAGATCAGAATAGAATGCGAACCGAAAGTGTTGCTTTTCCATTGAATTCTAGATCTCCTCAACAAGCGTCAGACTCAACGAATCTACCTTCAATTATACCACTCTATCAAAAATCTCAAAAACGTTTTGTTCCAAAAAAGTTTAAAACATCGAGGGATTGTCTTGAAAATTCGATTAAACCAGAACGAATAGCTTTGAAGAAATGTCGTTCTATAATTAGTTCCTCTCACAAGAAATATATGAAGAAACCTGATTATCGAAAGATGTTTTTAAGTCGATATTCAGTTTATAATCCATCAAAATATGATTTTTATTCAAGGAAGGGTTATTTGATACATAAGAATCCACAAACTAAATTCAAAAAAACGTTGTTAAATGTAATCCGACACGGTAAGAGGGATTTAAAGGTTCGTTCTGATAAATTAAAAAAAAATCTAAAAGGATTGACACAAGAATTAGATATAAGACTAGAACCACATATATTATCGGAGCTAAGTCAAAAAAGTAATCAAAATATTTATTACCTAGAATCAAACGATTTTTTGAAGGTCGATTCTTTTACAGGTGTTTTATTTGGCAATCATTATCGTGATTTTATGCGTACGAGAAAAAGAAGGACTTTAACGGTGAAAAATTGAAACTATTTGACCCAGACAAAATATTTGGCTATTTTAGATCTTTAATTTATCACGAAAAAGAAAATAGAATTCTGCGTATGATTCTATTAGATTTAAGCTATTTAATGAGTCTGGAGACCAAATTTAAAAATAAGAAGTCTCAAAGAATAACCACGGAACTTCCTCAAACTCTAATCTATAATTTTCGAGAGTTCAGAGAAATTATAACCTATCTGATTCATTTGCATCATATAAAATAAGACGTTACATTGTATGCGAATTAATGTTCAAAATGATTTACTTGAGCTTATGTCTAATTTGAGAATGAAAACCTTTCCAGTAATTTTAAATTATTTTTATAGATTTGCAAAAGTATTTTTCCATCAAACACAAGATCGTGTACATGGTGTGGAGTGCTTATCGATCTTTTGTATCTTAAAAACAAGCGAGGAATTCAAAGATCTTGTTGTATGGTATTTGAATCAATTTATATTTAAGAGATCAATAAAAAATCATGTATATGAAAAATACAACGAGGCGTGCTCGATTCATATACAAAGATAATGAATTTTCTCATATCATTTAACATATACTATATTGAAATTCATTGAAAATTTTGTCTTAATTTGATGTTCCGTTCACTTAAAAATATTTTCTTCATGAATACTTGGCAGTGAAAATAGGATGACGAATTTGAATATTTTTTAACTCTAAAGCGATGTTTGATGGATCTAAACTATTTTTCAAAACTTTCAATCTTATTTTTTAAAGTTTTTTTGCTTTTGAATAATTATAAAATACACTTTATAAGTTTAAGAACAATTAAATGAGATATAATAGTTTAAAAAATAAACAGTCTATTTTTCTTTTGAATGAAGCAATTTTAATAATTCCCCATTTTCAACTGATTTACACATTTAGACCAACCATTGATAGACAATAGATTTATATTTTAAAACGTAGCTCAACGTTGCATTTTTGAATTCATGATGTGTAAATTAATATATAATCAATATATTTGCAGTATTTTGGTTTTTTGAATTAAAATTTCTTGAATTATCATCATGTTATGATGAAATGAAAAATTTTAATATTTTAAGAACAGCATCTTTCCTAGGTATTGTTATCTGGATAAGGATAATCATTGATAAAATTATTTATTGAAATTAATAAAATATTAATTGAATTCTTTGATAAGCTGTTCAGCTCAAAATGTTGATATCTTAAATTTACGAAGAATAATGTCTATATTTTATGCATTTATCATTCTAATTTTTTTAATATGCCGAGAATTTTGATATATATGTTTTACAAGAAATATTTATTATAATTTAAAATAATTTAAGATTTATATTTTTATTAATTAATTTTACGCTTTATTTATAATTTCAAATAACTTGTAACTTAACGTTTTCACTTTTCATGAAATTTATGAATATCATTAAAACAGATATCAAAAGTTAAACCTGTTTTATATAAAAAAATTAAAAATTTTGTGGGTTAACCATATATTACATCTATTTCGAATCTTTGTTTATTATTTTTTCGTTAGTTGAATAAATACTTATACATTTGTCTTTTAATTTTATAATTAACATTGTATGGATTACTTATGGAGGTGTTTTGAATTAAAATATTTTTTTAATCGATACATTATATTTAATAATATTAAATTATGAAGGTTTGCATATTTTTTAATTTTCTGTCTGATGTATTTTTCATTTATCGTTGCATAATATATAATAATAACTGTTTATAGTTAAATATATCTTAAAATACTTTTAAAAAGTCACTATAAATTTATGTATGTTATGAAGACACATTTTTATACGATTTGTTTCGTTGAAATCTACAACAAATTAATTTAGTCGAATTTAATATTATAAATAAAATATTTTCCAAATATTTAAGATGACTGAAAAAATACACTTAATGGTAGTAATAATTACAGAATATGTCAAATTAACAAAAATAGCAATCATTAATACAATAAAATTGAAGAAAATATTAAAGGGATAATTTTATCATTTTTTTAGATTCAAAGTAATGCCTTTTTTATTCATAATTAATCAAAATAACTCTTAAAAATTTTGTAATTTAGAATCATTTTATAACGTTGATTATCCAACTAATAATTTAAACAAAAATATAAAATTACCCATATTTTTAATATTAGGTGCATATTTGATTTAATTTCCTTCCCTTCAATTGTCATGCAATTAGGCAATGTAAAAAAATAGGATAAATAATCAATGATAAAAAAATCATAATAAAGAGAATTAAATCATTAAGTTAATAAAATTAAAATTAATTCATTTAATTTTATATTTCATTTTTGTAAAGGAAGTTAAATAATAATTTCGAATTTAAAATGTGAATAGATGGTTCCTTTTTCATACTTTTTGTCAATGTCAGAAAGAACATTTTGAAACCAAATAAAAAATATGTTCCTAATTAAGTATTTAAATTTAATTCATGACTAACCAGAAGATAAAAATTGTTTATTTAAAAAATCCCATGAATACTTTTTAATTTAATGTTTATGATTAAACTTCTTTGAAATTAAGGTAATGAATCAACATAAATTCAATGTTTTTATTCTTAAATCCAAGTTGATGAAAAAGTTATGACAAAAAAATATTTATTTTTCACGCCTGAACTTTGTAATCGCTATTTTCTTGATATATTCTAAGATACATTTTGCTGAATTCTCCGAAAATAGAAACTAAAAAAACTAAAAAGATTAAATCGTCATGACTAAGAGACTGGGCAGTTTATATTAATTATGTTACTAATTAATATTTGCATAATTTAAGACAGAATTAAAGAATTTTTAAGTTATTTTGTATATTAAAATTAACAAAGTCTAAATGTATGATCTTCAAAATAAAATAATTGTTCATCAATCGTTTTCATGATAATTTCATATAAAAATGTCTTTTATCAATTTAATTTATTTTTTTGATCTATAATTTTTATTTAATTATTTTTAATTATTTGTGTCAATCTAAATTATTTTATAAATAATTTTCTCAATAACGAAGATTCATGTTTATATACGAACTTTTAAATGCTTATGGATGTACATTTTACTTTCTTTGCCATAATTTTCAAAGCCATTATCTTTTCTCCGAAAAAAGATCAGAATAGAATGCGAACCGAAAGTGTTGCTTTTCCATTGAATTCTAGATCTCCTCAACAAGCCTCAGACTCAACGAATCTACCTTCAAATATACCACTCTATCAAAATCTCAAAACGTTTTGTTCCAAAAAGTTTAAAACATCGGGGATTGTCTTGAAAATTCGAATAAACCAGAACGAATAGCTTTGAAGAAATATCGTTCTGAAATTAGTTCCTCTCACAAGAAATATAGAAAGTATAATCATTATCGAAAGATGCTTATAAGTCAATATTTCGTTTATAATCCATCTAAATATGATTTATATTCAAGGAAGGGTTATATGATATCTAAGAATCACCAAACTAAATACAGAAAAACGTTGTTAAATGTAATCCGACATTGTAAGAGGGATTTAAATGTTCGTTCTGACAAATTAAAAAAAAATCTTAAAGGATTGACACAAGAATTAGATATAAGACTAGAACCTCATATATTGTCGAAGCTAAGCCAAAAAAGTAATAATTAATTTTATTATCTAGAATCAAACGATTTTTTGAATGTCGATTCGTTTACCGGTGTTTTATTTGGCAATCATTATCGTGATTTTATGCGTACGAGACAAAAAAGGAGACTAACGGTAGCAAAATTGAATCTATTTGACCCAGACAAAATATTTTGCTATTTTAGATCTTTAATTTATCACGGAAAAGAAAATAGAATTCTGCGTATGATTCTACTAGATTTAAGCTATTTAATGAGTCTGGAGACCAAATTGAAAAATAAGAAGTTTCAAAAAATAACCCCGGAACTTCCTCAAACTCTAGTCTATAATTTTCGAGAGTTCAAGGAAATTATAAACCATCTGATTTATTTACATAAAATTAAGAAGACTGCTGTTTATTTTCGAATTAAAGTTCAAGACGATTTACTTGAGCTTATGTCTAATTTGAGAATGAAAACTTTTCCAGTAATTTAAATTATATTTATAGATTTGCAAAAGTATTTTTCCATCAAACACAAGATCGTGTACATGGTGTGGAGTGCTTATCGATCTTTTGTATCTTAGAAACAAGCGAGGAATTCAAATGTCATGTTGTATGGTATTTGAGTCAATTTATATTTAAGAGATCAATAAAACAAATTGTATATGAAAAATACAACGAAGCTTGCTCGATTCATATGCACAGTCAATAAATTTTCTATTACCATTTAACATATACTATATTGACATTCATTGAAAATTTTGTCTTAATTTGATGTTCCGTTCACTTTAAATATTTTCTTCATGAATAGTTTTAAGTTAAGATATGAAAACCAATTTGAATATTTTTTTCATTCTAAAGCGATGGTTGATGAATCTAAACTATTTTTCAATACTTTCAATTTTATTTTCATATTTTTGCTTTTTAATGATAATAAAATACACTTTACTTTTTTAGAACAATTAAATTTGATAAAATAGTTTAAAAAATAAACATGGTCTTTTTTATTTTGAATGACGCAGTTTTAATAATTTCTTTATTTAACTGATTTACAGATCTAGATCAACAAATGATAGATAATTAAATATATTTTTTAAAACGTAGTTTAACATTGCATTTTTGAAACCAGTATGTGTAATTTAATATCTAATCACATATTTGCAGTATTTTTGGTTTTTTGAATTAAAATTCTCTTGAATTATCATCATGTATGATTAAATGAAAAATTTTACTATTTAATGAACTGCACCTTTCCTAGGTATAGTTGTCTGGATAAGGATAATCATTAATCCAATTATCTTTTGAAATAAATTATATCTTTATTGAATTCTTAGATGAATTGTTTAGCTTAGGATGTTGATATCTTAAATTTACAAAGAATAATGTCTATATTTTAGGTATTTAACATTATAATGTTTTTAATCAGCCGAAAATTTGGAAATATATTTATTCAAAGAAATATTTATATTCATAATAAAATTTAAGATTCATAATTTTATAAATTAATTTTACACATTATTTATAATTTCAAATAACTTTTAACTTAACGTTTTCACTTTTCATGAAATTTATGAATATCTGATTTAAACAGATATCAAAAGTTAAACCTGTTTTTATATTTAAAAAAATTAAAAATTTTGTGGGTTAACCATATATTACATGTATTTCGAATCTTTGTTTATTATTTTTTCGTTAGTTGAATAAATACTTATACATTTGTCCTTTAATTTTCTAATTAACATTGTATGGATTACTTATGGAGGTGTTTTGAATTAAAATATTTTTTTTTAATCGGTACATTATATTTAATAATATTAAATGATGAATGGTCGCATATTTTTAAATTTTCTGTCTCTCATTATTTTTCATATATCGTTGGATAATATATATAAATAAACTGTTTATAGTTAAAGATATCTTAAAATACTTTCAAAGAGTCAATATAATTCTACATATCATGAAGACAGTATTTTTATAAGATTTTATGTTGAAATCAACAAAAATTTTTAAGTCGAATTTAATATTATAAATAAAATATTTTAAGAATATTTAAGAGGGTAGAAAGGAAATAATTAATGGTAGTAATAATTACAGAATTTTTTAACAAAAATAATTAATCATTAATTTAATAAAATTGAAGAAAAATTTGAAAAGTGATATTATAATCATTTTTTAGATTCCTAATAATGCCTATTTTTTGTTAAATAATCAATATAACTCTTAAAGATTCTGTAAATTAGAATCATTTTATACGTTGATTATCCAACTAATAATTTTAACACAAATATAAAATTATTTAGAATTTCCCATATTTATAATATTAGGTGCATATTTGATTTAATTTCCTTCACTTCACTTATCATGCAATTTAGAAATTTTGAAAAAAATTAATAAATATCAATGATTAAAAATAAAGACATAATAAAAAGAATTAACTTTTATGTTAAAATAAAATTAGTTCATTTATTTTATTTTTATATATTGTATAAGAAGTGTAGAATAATATTTTCGAGCTTAAAATGTGAATACATGGTTGATTTTTCATACTTTTTGTCAATGTCTGATATTACATTTTGAAAACCAAATTAAAAATATGTTCCTAATTAAGTATTTAAATTTAATTCATAATCAAGCAGAAGAAAAAACTGTTAATTTTAAAAATCCCATGAATACTTTTTAATTTCATGTTTATGGTTAAACGTTTTTGAAATAAGGTTAGTGCATCTACATAAATTCAATGTTTTTATTTTTAAATCCAAGTTAAGGAAAAGTTATGACAGAAAAATATTTGGATTTTGAGTTTGATTGAATGATTAAAATATTTTGATTTTATAATTTGTGAATTTTTCAGAGTTAAGATTATTAAAAATACAAACTCGTACTTTTTTTGAATTAAAGACGACGATAAAAATAAACCTTATTGTGGAAACCACATAAATCATTCAATATATAATTTCTAAGATGAGATATTTAGATATTAAGCAAATATATAACTCGATGTAATGCTATCCAAAAAGGAACAACCAGATAAAGGGCTCCTATATCTATTATAATGATAGAAACAGCTTGAACAAATATTTTAAATTTAAAGAAATAATAATGTTAAAGATATAATAATTTTGAATTCGACAATTTTCAATCAAGATGATACTGAATTTTACTTAACTCATTAAATTTCGACAAACCATATAGGTAAAGTTGGAAAAAGTGAAAAATATAAACAATATATTCTGATGACGAAAATATGAATAAAATAAACATGCTTGTATTTTAACTCTAAAATTGCACCTCTTTGTTTAATTAATAATATGAATGAAAGGGAAAGGATATCTTTGATGATAATGTTAATGAAAAAATTAAATTTATTGACGATTATGTAAGAACTATTCAGAGGAATACTTTCGAAATATTATGGAGAGGTGTTTAAACAATACTATGAAATGTTAAACATGTATATTGTTAAAAATGTAAAAACCCTTAAAATGGCATATCAATACAAACGTATTAGTAATGGGAATTATTTTTTGTTCAATTGCTACGATTTTGTATATTTATTACACAATGGTCATTTGTAAATAATTTTATAATTTATTCATAAATGTCACATAATTAATTCTCAATATTAGAAAATATCTGGATAAATTTTAATAAGAACTCACAGTCACATATACACGTTCGATATATTAAATGAAATAAATATTTTGTACTTTTTTGTTAAAATGGAAATTTTACTCTCTCTATTTTGAATATTCGAATTTGAAAGTAGGTTCAGTTTAAGGTCGTAAATATTATTATTGAATGCAAAGATTTAAATCTTAGGAAAATTTATATTCTAAGAACATGAGAATTTTCAAAATAAAAATTTTTACATAAACTGTTAATCAAATCGACGAAAACATCATTTGTTTTCAGTAAATTAAATTGATTTTATGAAAATTTACTTTTGAACTTAATAATGGAATATATAGCTAAATATAAAAATATCTCATTTAAAAAACCACAAAATATTGTAATTCTTGAGAAATAAAATAATTTAATTTCAATTCATGGAAAAATTCATATTTTAATGAACTATTTTTATAAAACCAACAGAGTAACATGGTTTTGAAAAACACTTCAAATTTTTTATGTTCAGAAAAAATGATTTTATTGCAGAATAACATTTTTATATTGTTTTAAAATAAATGATACTTTCGAATTTATAAAACAATTTACCTAAGCATTAATTTTTACATTGAACTTATTTCATAAATAATTAATTGAAAGAATAATTTTAAGAAAAAGTTCATTTCTTTATCAAGATAATATGTAATAATATATATAAATCAAAACAATTAGTGATGATTTTTTCTTAAAAAGTATTGTAATAGTGAGAAGTCTGGGTTTTATGTTTTTAATTGATGTTAAACTAAATCACATAAATAATATTATTGATACTTTGATAAATAAAATCATGAAAATATTTTTACAATTTCAAATTTTTCATATTTCTATCACATTAACCTTATTCGAATTATTTCTATCAAATTAAACTCAGATATATTCTATTTATCAAAACTGTATGGAAAATATCTTGTACGAAATTTTATCGTTCTGAGTCTAAATTATAAATTTCCTAAGATAAAAAGCAATTGAATAATTATAAAAAAATGTGAAAAAATCTATCAAACTTGTGACAAGTGCACAGTGTGAATGAAACAAAACATGATTTTCTTTCATGAATGACAAGAGCTGCACTTCCATAAGCAGAGTTATTTGCTATTTTCTCGTTGAAACATATGGATGTAACCCATTACCATTTTAAAATGATTTTCTTTTCATCAAAATTGAATTCATAAGAAGCTTAAGTCGATTATAAAGGTTTTTGGCAATGAACATGTGTCTTATGATAGAATTCGACGAAGTTCATCAATCTATATACTTATTAATTTTGAGAAGGATTATAAAATATCGTAGATTATAACGATTCAACGAGCAAGCCATTTTCAGAATTTAGCACTCGGTCTGTCTCAAATATCCATATGTAAAGAATAATACAGAAACTATGGCATCTTTACATGGTCAAGCATGTTGTCAACCAATGTCAGAAAAGCATTAGTAACATCTGATAAATTAACTCTCGTCGAAACAGGTAGAAGGAACTAAATCTCTACATTTTTAATTTTCATATTCACTTTCATGCAGATTTTGTTTTCTTTGCTACAAACACTTTGTGCTTGGTAGAACTTAGAATAACCTACAATTGATAAGTCATGATGTTCTCAATAAACTTTTGAGGCACTTCTAAAATATATTCTATTAAGTTGAGCCTGATAAACTTATCTTTTATATGCAATTTTTATGCTATCGTTTAAAGTTCTCTTCTTGGTATGTAAAAGGCAGTAAATAGCAGGCACGATTTATGATAAGAAAAAATTCGAAATTTATACTTTATAATTAAAAGAATATCGATGGTACCAAATATGTTTCTTTTGCATTAGTTATTTAAATACGGTCATTTAAAATAAAATAACTCATAACTGCACATCATAATAATTCTATAACTGCCTGATCTCATATCGGATAAAATAATATTCTGGAGTTCGTCG
Source organism: Neodontobutis hainanensis (assembly GCA_024349245.1). Taxonomy (NCBI): domain Eukaryota; kingdom Metazoa; phylum Chordata; class Actinopteri; order Gobiiformes; family Odontobutidae; genus Neodontobutis; species Neodontobutis hainanensis. The sequence goes on from JALDNG010000748.1 coordinate 45,143, forward strand.
TAAATGTTGAATGTCACGCTGTTTAAGGCAGTGAAATTGATTTCTAGATTCAGAAAGAAAATTTTAAATGCTTAATGTAAAATGTAAATTTAGAAACATTTATTAGGTTTGGTACTTATTATGCATAACCAAAATATATTTATTTACAGAGCTTATGATAGCAGCTTATTCACAAGAAACTTAAAACATTTTATTGTTCATATTAAAAAAATACTTTGACACAATTATTTCTCTTTTTTACTTCCTTGATTTTGGATCATTAGAATGAACTATTTCGTTCTGTAAGATTTGTAGGACTCAGAATATTTTCTATAATTGTATGATTGAAAACATAATTTGGTTTTCTTATTTGATTATTCCCTAACTTTTTTCAAATCATTTTAAGTAATTTAAAATAGACTGCATCCATTATCATCTCATCAAATATTTTATGAATTGAAGTAATTTTTATCATTCAATAATCTTGAGATTAATATTGTTCTAAATAATCAAAATAAGCAGACTGTTTATTTTACATTAATTTCACTTCGACCATTTTAGCTCGTCTGTTAGTTTACACGGAAATTTCAATTATTGTTAAATATACAAATTTAATTCATAAAATAATCATGACATTACTCATTCTTTACTTATTCTGTGTCAGCATTGCCATATGTTATATTTTAGAACACATGTGCCCGCTTATGTGTTAAGAGGAAAAATTTTTGTTGCAATCCATAACATAGATTCAAAGCAAATATACTCGAGACCATAGTTGCAACATTCAAAACTTATTTTGAGACATGAAAATAAAGATTAATAGATAAGAAGATCCTTTCATGGAAAATATTTTAAAACCCAAAATTAACAAATCTTTTCAAAAATTTAAATCAATAATTGTTACTTTTCAAGAAAATCTCGATATTTCATGATATAAGTTTCCATTAAATTTTCGAAGGGTCCATATGCAAATTAATTCAATTTCAAAAATTGATTAAATGTTGATGTCAATGTTAATTATAATATTTTATGGTTTACGAATATGAATATAAGTGAATCTATTTTCGATAGGTCTACAAATATTTTTTCAGATATTTATGAAATGAAATTTAAATTAATGAATATATATTAATAAAACCTCAAATCCTCTTACAATTATGTGAAACGAAGCAAATTTAATAAATCGGGATATTATGTATCAAGTTGAAAAAGTCAATGAAAATGTTGATTTTAAATTTTTCTTTATTCGTAGTTTTTAAAACAATTAGTATCTTGTGCAATATTGTGAGTAAATAGTGAAGATACATTCGAGAAAAGTACAAAATACATAATTAAAACATATCTTATGAATCTAAAAATTTGATGAATGTGAAAAAAATAAATTAAATAATTTGATAACTGTAATACATAAAACGCACTACTCTTAATTTTAATGATAAAATTTCGCAACCAAATTTTTTTAGGTGAAATCATAATTTTTTTATTTTTATTAACCAAATGCAAATTCTACAAAAGCAAACTATATCGTTCATCAAAGTGAAAAATATAATGAGAAGTTTTCTGAAAATTACAAAGCATTCAAAACAGTTTTGAAAGAAACTATGTTTCTAAAAATTACCAAATAGCAAAATCATAAGGCATTAATAAGTTTGAATACTTAAGTAAAATAAAATTAGGTTTTCTCATTTTACTTTTAAACATTAACATCAAAGAAAATTGTGTGATAATTTGATAGTTAATGACTTGATGTAAATATCAAAAAATAAAAATATTCATCTATAAATTTCATTATATTTGTTTTTTCATACACATGCGGATATAACATTAAAATTAATTATTATTTGCTCTTATTTAAAATCATTAAAAACATGAACCTCTTAATAACAAACTTAAAATATCATACATTATTTTATGATGTTAGAAAAGTTGTATTTGCTTCACATAGATATAGTTAAAAAACGAATTTTAGTAAACCTGAAAATATTTATAAAAAGAACATAATTATTGAAATTTTTCACTTAATTAAAAATCTCCTAAACTTTCTTCATTCGAAAATTCGATAACTGCTTATAGTCTGATCATTTGACGACATTAATAATAATTAATCTAGCGCGTGTCTGTTATACTACATTATTTCGTCCCACGGGTCATAAGACTGCATTCCGTGTGATTCTTTCAGATCTTCTTAGTTCTGTTACGGAGGTGGCAGCTGACCAGTGTTTGGATTTTCTTCCGGCAGATTGCAGGAGACTAAGCGGTTGAAATGAGTTTTTATGCGGCGGTCTGGGTCGTAAAGGTAAGTTAGCTCCTATACAGGGTGTCTTTTTGCGGCAACTCTGAAAAGGTCCTTCGAAAATTGGTTCTAGTATTCCTCGAGATATTTTTTTCATAAGGGCAAAATCATCAACATTGTAAAACGTTGATGTCATATTTTTGTCGTAATAACTTTTCATTGCTTCGATACTTTTGTTTGTGTTTTCTAAAATTTTTCCATGAATATCCTTCATGATATTCTTTAATTTTGTGACATATTCATGTTGGTTGTTCTAAGAGTTTTCACTTTGATGCTCCGAGAAAACTAAGTCAATTGGATGTTTAATGTTTTTACCAAAAATTATCTGTGCTGGAGTGTATTTGATAGTTTGGTTCGCACTTACTCTTAGCGATAACGCAATGCAGTCAAGGAATGTATCCCACTTCAGCGAATCTTCGCAAATTAGACTCCTAATTGCTTCTTTATTTTTTTGTTGTATCGCTCCACTAGCCCGTTACACGTGGGGTGGTATGGAGTTTTTCGTGTATTGTGTAACCCGAGATGTGTACACAGATGCTGAAATAGACTTGATTCGAAGGCTGAACCTTGATCGGAGTGAATTTGGTCTGGAATTCTGAATCGTGAAACGACAAGGGAGAAAAAAGCTCGTGCTGTCGTATCTGCTGATTTGTTTGGCACAGTCTGTAATTCAATCCACTTTGAAAAATGGTCAATGAAGACGATTATGGCGGTTTCCGTTGTTTGATAAGGTAAGCGGCCCGATAAAATCGACTTCCCACAACTTAAAGGGCTGATTGACAGCTATCGGGCAAAGCTCAGCCTTTGGAGTGTAATTTTTTGATTTATTAAGAGAACAGGTTAAACATCGTGATATAGTCTGATGTATCCTGATCAATACCAGGCCAGTAGCATTGGTTCTTAATAAGATCAACGCATTTTTAATGCCCATGTGATTAAGGATTTTATCATGTACTAATGATAGGATATATGGCTTCATCGCCTCTGGTATAACTGGTTTCTGTCCTCTGTGGTCTCTGTGATATAGGATGCCCTGATCATCAATTAGGTTATTTTTGAATTTTAACAATCTATCCAGGTAAAGAAGACTGCACAACGTGAGGGTTTTGGTTCCTGTTAAGTGGTTGAAGTATCTTGATAACTTTATCTTTTTTGTTCATCCATTATTAATATCTGGCATTATTTCAATTGCATTTATTGACCTGGATAAGCCATCAGCGATTATATTAGATGTTCCTTAACGTATTCGATGTCGAAGTCGAATTGCTCTAGTTCAAGGATCCAACGGGCTCGTCGACCTCTGATGTCCTTCATTTGCTTTAAACGTAGTAAGGGATTATGATCTGTTTTCAACGTGAATTTCGACCCGTAGAGATAATGCTAAAATTTTCGAACCTCCCAAACAATTGCGTTGAGTTCTTTGTCAATAATAGCATAGATGCGTTGAGCATGGTTCAAGCTTTGACTTGCAAAAGCGATAGGAATTAAATTTCTTAATTATTTTAGGAAAGGCAAGCTTGATAGCTTTTTCTGAAGCGTCACAACTTAGATAAAACTTTTTTTGATGTCTGGAAGCCCAATTGTGCCAATGTTACTTAAAGCAACTTTCATTCCATTAAATGATGCTTCACACTCCTTCGACAAAACCAAGGTGTATTTTTTGATAGAAACTATTATAAAACTGCGGCATATCTGGCTAATTCAGTATGAACCTTTGAAAAGTGTTACAACACTAGAGGAATGACCTTAACTCCGATTGATTTGAGGGTGTCTTCAATCTTGTATTGCCTTAATTCCTTCTTCATCTGCTGATTATCCCGAGTTGGATTTTCTGAATCCTAAATATTCAACCTCTTGTAAAGCGAATTTACATTTTTCGAAATTTAATTTTAGAACGCTTGACCTTATTTTCTGAAAGCATTCCTTCAAGTGTTTAATATGTTCCTCCAAACTGGATGAATATACCAATATGTCGTCGAGATAAACTACTGTGTTTGTAGATTTCGAAAAGATTGTCCATCAACCTTTGAAAAGTAGCTAGTGCGTTGCATAGGCAGCACGGAGAACATTAAATTCGTATAAACCTCCTGGCACGGCAGAAGGCTGTTATCTTTAGACGATTCGTCAAGGACGATTTGCCAGAAGCCTGCTTTGATGTCTAGTATTGAAAAATATTTTGCACAATTAAGCCGATCGAATAAATCATCTCGAAGAGGTAATGTATATTGGTCTTTCACTGTTACTTCGTTCAGTTTTCGAAAATCTACGCAGATGCGATTACTACCGTTATTTTTTGACTATTACTACCGGTGCACACCACGGGCTTTACTTTCCAGTATTATGTTTCGATCAAGCATTGTTTGTATCTGACTGGCTATTTCTTCCTGAGAGAAGCAGATATTCTGTATGGCCTTGAACAGCGGTAGTTAATATTCTCTGTGATAATTTTGTGGTGGACTGTATCGGTAAATCTTAGTCGTCTTCGGATGATGCAAACACATCGTGAAACATTCTATTATATCTTGAATGGACTCTGAGGACGTTCAGTTGTTGCAAAACATTTTTTGTTGATGTTTTTGTCAGGATGATATTGGGTGAGCATATATCTATTATTAGTTCATGCTTTGCGATAAAGTCTCAGTCAATTATCATTTTATGATTTAATTTTTCAACAACCTCAAAGTCCCAGTTGGTTTCCAGATCATTAATTTTTATCAAAAGGTTGCATCGACCAAGTACTTTTATAAGTTCTCCTGTCATTGTGAATATTGTAGTATCTGATGGTGCTATTTCTCCTTGTACAGCGGATTCGTCGATAAGCGAGATGCATGATCCTGTATCTACAAGAGCCGCTATTTTTGCTGAGGGCAGGATAGTTACATTCACTCGTGGGCAACTTACAAGAGAAGAATAAGAAGAATGACAATAACGACGATTAAAATAATTTTTTGAAGTAGATCTAGTGGATTTCAGTTTCAGACATATCCTTCTAACGTGGCCTTGAAGACGAAAGTAGTTGCATGGGACAAGGCCTTTGCATTCCCATACTTGATGACCAGCTACTCCACATTTATCCCACGATGTAGGAACGTTGGAATCACGTTGGTCTCTGAGTCTCAATGTCGCGAGTTTGTTCTCGATTGACTTTAATCTTTCATGTATAGACTTCTTTTGATAGTCTGTCTTAGGCATGATTGCAGCAATATCCTGTTCTGGGTTTGAAAACTCCGTCTCAACAGTCGCTAAGTGTGCAGGGGCTAACAGAATTTCTGCCTTGATGCATAAATCGGTGAGTGATAGGTCTCCAAACAATCTGAGCTGAGTAGCAATGGCCGATGGGAGAGACTGGAGGATGCGCTGTTTGATCATAAAGCTTTTATCCTCAGGGCTCAGTGACGGCATACTGTATGTTAAGTGAAGGTCCAATTCACGCGAAAAATCCTGGACCCTCTGTGCTGGACGTAATTTCGAGTTTGAGAATTTGACGAAATGAAAGGATGTGTCCCTCATGGGTTTGACTTCTTGGGAGATCCATTTCTTAAGAGCATCCCATTTTTTCCAGATTGAGGCATCTTGTAAACCTCTGATTTTGAATAAGCGATAGCAGATGCTCATCAAAGAACGTGGGAACGATCAACGACTGTCTTGTTGTTTCCAAATTCTGTGCTGTTGCAAAGGTCTCGAAACGAAGTATCCATAGCCTGGCATCGGTTGTTCGAGATAGAACTGGAATCTTGATGTCGAATAAAGCAATCCCGTAGTCTCCACCAAATATAGTCTGATCATTTGACGACATTAATTATAATTAATCTAGCACATGTCTGTTATACTACACTGCTTGTAATTAGTTTTGTCAAACTCATGCTAAATATATTCATTCTAAATCAGAAAAACAAAATAAATAATTTATTATTTATAAAATTTTCAAATGTATTACCTAACCTATGAATTGTAAATTGACATATTACACTTATTCGAACTTTAAACACAAGATATTCTGGGAATTTCCATTGATTTGTTGAATTATTTTCAAACAACATTCTCGTTAAACTCTTTTAACCTGAAGAGATTTGATTTTAATGAACAGTAATAAAAATCAAATTTAACGTTTTTGAATAAAATACAATTAAACAGATGTAAATTAAAGGTTTAAAAATCAGAAAAACAAAGTTCTGAGATATCTAAAACAAAATACAATATTTTGAAAACGTTGTTAAAATCATTGATTGTAAAAGAAAAAATCCACAAGTAAATGATCACGTTCATACCTATTATGGTACGTGTCTCGTAAAACATAACATTATTTTATTTTTTGAAAATGAATGTCTTAAACTTAGTTTTTAGAAGAAAAATATATTCAAACTATTTTACAGTTAATAGTATTTTTGAAACAGTTAAGTTTTTTGCTCAGAGTTAAACACAAAGCATTCCTCATAACATTAAAATAAAATTTGATAACAGCTACAAAATCTGAAAGATTTCATTATAGAATATGAAAATGATATGTAAAATCGATAAAAGAATATACAGAGATATTAAAGCAAACGTTTCACGATTGAATGATACTAAATATCTGATGTTAAATTTGGGAGATAGAAAATTAATAAATATGGTTTTCATATCACTCACATTCATAAACATAGTTAACAGCAAATCTGATGTTATGTATTAGATGATAATTACTTTTCGTGTTTTCTTTATAAAAGTGTCTGACGAAGTCATTTAGTGTATAAAAATAAAATTTGATATCTATTTATTTCAAATGGAAGCAAACTTCAAGTTTATCAATTGATCAAAATAATTCTCGAAGTTTAAAAACAAACGATTGGATTATATTTCCTTATCCTGAGAGGAATTATTATTTGATCACAAAAACTTTCGTGATGATACATCTTATTTAACTTTTATTCCTAATTTTACAAAAATTTTTCAAAGAACACTTTCGATATAATTTAGTATAAATTCTCTTTATTTTATCAAAATAAATTTGCAGTTTTATGGATGATATATATTTTCGATTTTTGTCGATCATTGTAGTGTTATCATGAAATCACTTTTAGTTCATAATAATAGTTAAGTCATTCGAAAATTTTGTCTTTTTCAATTTATCCCACAGGTTTTACTTTGTAGCTAAAAAAGATAAAGTGAGTATGAACGTGTTAATCCATATGAAGTATTATTTGTTATTAAATGACGGTTAAAGAATAGAAAATCAAACATATTTCGGTTCTCATCATAAATTATATTATCACATATTATTTAAAAACTATTTGATGGTGGTCAAATTATATTTTTTTATGTTTTATGTTCCTATGCTTATAAATTACTCAATGGTCGGTTTTTCATGAATTATTTTTGAAATTTTTTTATTTTATAATCAATCAAAACAAGATATTCATAAAAGAAAAAAGTCGATCAAACTTTTGTGTTTAGAGATACATAAATAAATATTTAAATTTTGATTTATGTTAAATCTATCATACAAAATCAATGGTAATTTTTTTATCGATGTTAAAAATATTTTTTAATTGTATCAAATTTATACTTAAATCATTTTTAATGTGTTTACTATTTTCAATAACCAACAATATTAGAAAGATATTAATATTCAAATGTTCTTTTGATTTTATATCATAACCACTTTATCTTTCAAGATGATATTACATGATGTTAAATATGAAATAATTTTATTTCTTTTATTACTATAATTGAAAAATTTGAATAAATGGATTCATGACATTGGTTAATTTAAAAAATAAAAATTCAATTGTTCAATCAGTTAAATGTTTTCATTGAATATTTAAAAAGATGATTTTATACATATTAGACATTGGAGTTAATATTTGAGTAATATTCTTAGTTTTGGCTAAACTCGCCTCTTTTTATCTGTTTATTTATCTTAAAGCTTGTTTTGGTTTTTATAAAAACATTTAATGATTTAAATATTTGATGTTGAACAAATAAATCTTGTTGAAATTCACAAATCTGTAGTATGATCGTTCATCAAGATTCTGATGGTGCTAATAAACTGATTTAATGCATATTCGAATTTTTTTAAGTTTGCATGATAGTTTTGAAATTATTTTGATGATTGAGGCATCGATATTTACTTATCAGGGAAACTCAAAGAGAGATCCTTTTTCTTTGATAAAATTTAAAAAAATCTCAAATAAACATTCCTAAGATTTAAAACAATACTTGTAATGATTATAATTACATAGAATTTATATTTTCTATTTTTACAAAAATTATTTAATTTAATAATTGACTTCAAATATTTATTAAAAAAATTCCACTCTAATTTTGTATGAATATTAATATTTTACATTATAGATCAAGGGAGAGAAAATATAAACTCGCGATTTTATGATTGATAACACACTAAAAATATGAAATTAGCAAAATTATACACTTACTTAAAAATTATTTTTTGAATGTATTTAACAAATAATATATTTTTAAAGTAATTTCTTGATTTCCATAAAATTTCACAAATTATAAATAAGAATCGATCTTTTGAATATATTGGTTTTTGATTGTTATAAATCTTTTTGTTCCTTATACATCTTTTAGAAATAACCGATATCTTAGAGATAACTTTTTCAATGTATGCTGAGATATTTAGAGTTATAAACCTTTATATTCTGAAATCATGGATAAATCTGGACGAATACGCGAAATAAAAAAATCTACTTAATTCATAAATTTTCTAAAGAAACGCATGAGAGAAAAATTAAACACAAGTGAACAATTTAGAAATGTTTGCAAGAAAAAATATCGTGAGTAACTAAGGTTAAATTAGATCTATCACCTCTTTAGAATTATAGACAATTTTTTTAGCTTCTACGTAAAAATAAAGTTATTTTTTGTTTTAGAAAATCAGAAAAATAAAAAAATATATTTTAACACATCAAATCATAAAAAGAAAATATTTATCTTTAATTTTAGTTAGATTTACATTCATTATCAAATCAGAACTACAATTTTCAGAATATCTTTTCACAAATTCTCATAGTCAAAAATTAAAAATATTTTTCTAATTTCTCGCTTTATACAATTCAATCAAAATTTAGCTTAAAATGTACATTTGATTTACTTTAATAATTTGTGTTTTTCAAAATCTATTTTGATCTATTATTCGAATATACACTGAAAATAATATCATAGAGTATTTTAAGATGAAAATAATATTCATATTTTTTACGATCAAAATAAAAACTTATAAATATTATATTTAATTTTCAATCTATAACAGAATTTAAAAAAAAATTTAATATCTTCTCAATTACGATTTAATTCAACTATACCAAAGTGATTTAATTTTGTCTCTTTAAATATGATGATGTTCAGTGGAGTTAATGTCTTTCATAAAGTAAATACAAATAAGCTTTCTTTAAAACTAGTATTGAAAATAAGTTTCAAAAATTAATAATTGTCTATTAATGAAACCCATGTATAGTATAATTATATGATATATCTTTCATATTTTTTCTCATTCGAAAAAATTTGTTTTGAAAGATTTGAGCAAAATTAATCTTTATAATATTAATCTTGATATTTAGAAATATATTTAATAAAAATAGATACGAGAAAACTCTATATTAATTCAAATAACTAAATAATTTGATTTGTTGATGCATTTAATCTTTCTGTTGTGTGTTGACATCATATTAAATAAATTGTTTTTCGAAAGATTGAAAATCTTTCAAAATTAGCAATAAAGATATGTTATAAATACATTGAGTTTTCTGTAAATAGATCTTATCCAGATAAATTGGAAATCGTGAATATATATTTACTCAGGATGTAAAATTTTTTTGAAACGAAGATTTATTTACATCTTCTCATTATTTTCAGAAGACTACATATTTTAAAAATTGTTAGGGAATGTTTAACAACCTTAATAAAGGGCTTTACTTGTTTGCTTTCGATTTTATGGGGAACTTCGTCCATAGAGATATTGCAGATCGATATATTTTTAATATAATTTTTTGAATTAAATCAAGTGAAAAAATATAAAAAAAATATTAAATTTATATGTTTAAAATGAAATTAAAATTTAAATGAATTTAATTTTAGAACTTGTTTAAAATTGTAAAGATTAAGTCGAAAAAATTATTTTAATAAAATAATGAAAAATGAAAATTCAAAAAAACATATGTTATCAGCATTCTAAAGGATAATTAAAAAAAGATCAGCCAAGCTTAAATAATCCAAGCGGAAATGCATTTTTTGAAGGGTAAACTAAATTCTAAAAATAAGCTAAACTAAAAATTAATAATTATTATATCTTAAAACTATTCGAGAGTTTCGATATAAGGTGAAGATAATGTAGATCATTCTATTTAATACATTTTTGGAATAATACCTGGTATTTTGAAAAGCTGAAAAGAGTATTTATAATCAATTTAAATTGAAATATTCATCAATTAGACAAAATCTAATAAAATAAATAGTATATTTCAAATATTATGATTCATTTTTTACTTACACCTGTTATAAGCCAAGAATCTAAAAAATATTTCAGAAAACGAGAAACTTACATCCATTTAAAATAAGTTTAACGGTTTTTTGTAATTAATTATATTTATTTGATATTCATTATCGTAACAATGAATTTTGAAGCATAAGCAAACATAAACATTGAAAACGAGCTCAATCACGAAAGAAAAATAAAAATTAAATTTTTAGATCTAAAACACTAAATAAGTATTTTTTCGTTAACCTTCTGTTTATTTAATATATTTGCAATTATTCATTTAAATTTTTAAATTTAACAATGTCTTAAAAGGATTAAGATTTTTTTCAATAATTTTGAATAAAGTGATGAACCAATCATATGTAAATAAAATCATCAAAATTAGATTGAAACATTAATGATTAGATTAAATTTAAAAGATCAAAATACCATGAAAAAATAATTTAGTGGTGAGGATCAATGATTGTTCTAGCAACGGCAAGCCAAAGTGTAGTTTTAAAAATTTTATCATAGATTACAGATGACTATTTAGTTCGTAGACTTAATTCTAATAGATGAGACAGAGTTAAATTCAAAGTAATAAATGTTGCAGAGGTATATATGCTATAATATGTCAACCGAATTAACGTCTTTAAGATGTTTATATCTCAATGCTTTTTTATGATAGCTTGGAAAAATATTTTAAGACTAGGGAAAGGCCTTTAATGGTAAAACATAGTTGGAATTTCTTCATTTAATAGAGTAAATATACCAAAAAATCTTTCGAAAGAAACTATGCTATATTTGAATCATCCATATACAACAAAAATAAATATTTGATGACAATTAAAAATTGAGAGCTTCTGAATTTTAACTTATCCTCATCATTCATAATTTAAATTCCTAATTAAAAATGACTTTGCTCATTTAAAGGTATATTTATTTTTATCTGAGAAATAAGTTTATATCATCAAATTTTGACTCGTGTGAATTTATTGAGAAGCACTACAATAAGTCCTGAGAGTAATTTTTAAAATGTTTTAGATGCCAATGAGACTCGTCGAGAGATAATAATGATTTAACTATCTTTATTAGACTTGTAAAAATAAAATTTCGAAGCTATGAATGTTTGAGATCGTTTTTTATACTTAGGATAAAAATATTAATTTTTATATAAAAGGTGAGTTCAAAGGACATTTTTTGTCAAATTTTAATTTTAACAACCTCATTTATATTAAAATAAATAGGCTATTATTTCAATTATTTATTTCGGCATAATAGGGTTATTCTTGACTTAAATTTGTGGTTAAAGAATGTTTTATTATTATATATAAAGTATATTTCGACTATGAAGGCAGGTATATGAATCCTCGAACGGTAGCGAAAGTTACAATAGGTTACATATTTATTATGAGGATATACAGAGGGCTCTTAGCTGTTTTCATATGAAATGCCAACACTTTAGTTCCCATGAAATAAAGGATGGAGAGGTACGTTCATCCTTATTGAAAAATAGTATTTGAAATTATTTAAAGGTGAGATTCCAAACATCCTGGTCTATGAGCTTTTCATTGATATGACAGTAAAGAATTGTAAAACAGTCTTAGGAGTACACACACAAGTACTAAAGTAAATAAAAAGATCCAAAAGTAGATTCCTGATAGTATTGAGTTATCTTTATTTACATCAAAAATATTTCACACAAATCCAGATTTCAACCTAATTAAAATATTTCTTTGAAGAATTTAAAATATTTAAAATCTTGATCAATTATAAAATGAAAAAATATTCGTCCGAAACCTTAATTTGAATTAAAGCGCGGTTTCCATACTCTTGTGATTGAGAGAAAAATTATACATTACACGATAAAATTAAGACATATTTATTGGTGGTTTTACGAAACACCATACACACTTATCGAAATTTGGTGTCAAACATTTTTATTATTCGTTAAAATAAAAAACATATAATTTCTGCGATGATTGATGAAAAATTTAATTTATAAACGTTTCTTAAACATCAGTAATGAGATCAATAATATTAATTACCTTTTCTAACGAATGAAGTCTATGTTTATCAAGTATGTAGGCTCTGATGATCTCATGCCATTGAAGGTTCTCAAACATTATCACCTGGTAATAGAGATATTTGATCATTTTTGTTCTTTTATTTATGAATGTTAAAATAGCTTTATGTTCAATAGTCTCTGTATTTAGCGTTTTTTCAATTTGTTAATAATTTTTATCCATCATATAAAATCAAAAAATAAGTTAAAAGTGCAATAATATATATTAAGCGTTTTATCTGTTTATTTAATTCAGTTTTTGAGTTATTAAATCTCTCATTAATTTTTTTAATTATAATAACTTTTGCCATTGTATTTTAAAAGAATCTTTTTCCTCGATAAATTGAAAATGAGAATGGCTAGATGATTATCTTTTTCATCACAGCTATTGAATTAAAAACTATTTTGAAAGTAATAGTTTAAACTTATCGAATCAATAAAATTAACAAGGTTTACTTCTTTAAATGCGCGCGCGCCAAGTATTCTCAGAATCATAATGCTTCACTATATTGAGTCATAACATACAGTTTAAAAGTTAAAAAAGTATGAATAGCAAACTAATATATTAATTATATTATAATGAATATGAAAATAACCAACAAAATATTTTAGTATAAATATATAATAATTTATGGCCCAGAAAAGAAAACTTTAAAATTTGGAGATATCAGATATTTAAAGAATTTCATTGAAGAATAGAATTAATATTTAAGGCATGGATTTTACGTAAAACTTCTATATATCATTACGTCACTATAATCTATCAATTAAAAATCTGTACACGCGGCTAATGACGATTTCTTTTATTTATAGAATATAATTATATCAACTCAAAACTACTTTCAGATCTATTAAAATCTTATTGATTATTCATACAATTTCAAAAATAAAACTGAGAAAAACTTTAGTGTTTTTCGATCAATAACATCATCAAATAAATTAATATAAGACTTAAAACAAAACTTTGGAAATAAAAATAAATAAAATTTTATTTCAAATTTATTTCTCTTGTCAATGATCGATTCAGATGAACTATTTTTTTCTTAAGTATTCAAATTGGTCTAGGGTGATTTCTAAAAATTTTCTAGAAATTAAACCTCTCAATTCTGTTGATTTATTGGAACCCAACGAATCACCAAGTTCTTTCTTACCGAAAATACATTTTCGATTGGGTTTTATAAATGGGTTTTTGTCGGTATTAATTCTATTCGGTAACTTGCGATTCCTTCATCTATAGCCAGTCAACGATTATGATGAATTTTTGCATTATTCATGATCAATATAAGATATGTAGTTCCCCTGTTTATGCAAGACACCATAATTTCTTGATAGATGCCTTTAAATCCTCTTCATTTATTACGCTTTCTTGAAACCTCTAATTAAGAATTCCGTGTATTCATTTCAGCAATCAAAAAATTTCTGCGTCTTCCTGACTGAAAATAAAAACCAAACAGATAATTTGATTCTCTTCTCTCTTTGTTCTAATAACACAAGAGAATTCTACTTCATTGGTAAATATAAAGTTTCTGTAATCGTTCTCTGTTTTCAAAATTCAGTACAAGTTGGCATATTTATCTCAGGCATTTATAATTATTTCAAAATTTCTATGACCTGTAAATAAATGTGACTATTTTAAGTGTAGTCAAAACTATTGAGACATCCATCAACCATACTCGTTAAAACTTGAATGGAGAAGGTTTTTGATACCCAGGAAGCAGCTCTTTAAATGTTGCCATACTATATTCATCCCCATATCCATGTAGAATTTCATTTCCCTCCAAATTTAATTCAGATCGTCTATCACCTCCACGTTAACACGGGAACATTTTCCAAATTTTAAGGTACGTTTGTAAATTGAAATTTACTGAGGAATACTTCTCGTAAAAGTAAAGATATTCACGAATGAAATATACTCAAATGTTTTTAGCAATATCTTCTATCGATCCTCAGAATGGACGGATGACCTATCTTGTTGGAATCTGTTATTTTCTCATCCAGTATCCAAGTTAGAGTATTTAATTGCGTTTGATATATTTTGCAAGTTAAATTTTTGGCCACTAACATGCTTCATTAATGGCCAATTATTTAATACTTCAGTCGTTTTCGAATATTTGTTTTGTGTTTGCCATCAAAATAATTTTTAGATATTTAATGATTTATCATTTTTTGTAAGACTCAATATTTTTATCACCACAACTTTTTAAATTTCTTTTGTATTTATTTGGAAAATTACTTTATTGATGGAATAAATTACACTATTTGTAGATAAATCAAATATATCCATATTGACTGTTATCGTAGTTATCATGCGACCTACGGTTGCGCATTTATTAAATATAAAATTAATAAACAAATAGTGGCTAAAATTGAAATAAAATCACTCAATTTATCTGAAATTAAGATATTAGAAAAATGAAAATATAATTTCGAAATATTAACTTCAGAAAATTATAATGATATTCTAAAATCTTAGAACACTCTGTATGACATATTTTTAATTTTATTGAGAATATTTTATTTATGATAATAAAATAAAGACATTGTAAGGTGTTTATGGAAATTGATAAAGGATGATAATATACAAATATCATAAGTAATTATTGTTCATTGACTAAATAAATTTTTGGCGGTATATATAAAATTTTATGATTCTGAAGGTCGTTAACTACGAAATTCTTTTTAGACAAGATTTTAATCAATTCAGTAAGAATTTATATCCAAATAACTTGATCCTTCGATTTAACTATCGTTTCAGGTTTGTGTACATTTAGTGAATTGTAGCTAATTTGATGCTCTCGCTTCTTGATTTTTAACTTATAATATTTTTAGATCTTAAAATAAAATATATTAGAGTGTAAAATTTCTTAGGAATTGTTCAGCGCTTAAAGTATTCTCAGACCTCATGATTTAATAAGATAAGCTATTTAACTTCATTGATCTATCGATAAATTTAAAAATATTTTCTTTATTTTAAGTCATAAATATGCATATCTTTAGAGGGTGTATTATGTCTTATTTATAAACATACTATGATCTTAAAATTGTTTAGAAAAAGTTAAGAACATCCAGTTGTTATTATTATAAATTTTAAAATTTTTAATAAGATTCGAGTTTTGACTTTTGAGATCGATCGTGGTAAATAATATCTACGTGGTCGAAACAACTTCACCCACATGCTTAATAAAAACGTCACTTTGATTAAAGCATAAAATAATATTTCAAAACTCAATATGTATATATATGACCGTAGAAAATTTATGCATTCAAAATTAAAAAAAAAAGATATGTGAGAAAGATTTAGGTTTCAGATAATGATATATATTTGGCTTCTCGAATCTATCACATCAAAATTCTTCCATCGGATGAAGAATGCATAATATTGCTCATTAGATCATAAAAATTTTTCATTTTATTTCACCTAAAATCAATTAAATTGAAATTTCTGTCAGTTTGCAAGATATGTTTCTGAATTATTCTTATATATAAATAAAACCTTAATGATGGTTAATATCTGAAAGATTAAGACTCTGGGTCGTGTTTATTTCATAATTATGTTACAACCTCATTTATCTAAATATAAATAATAATCTTGAGTTTATGACTTTATATTATTTCAAATTGAAGATTTAAAACTTTCTAAATTATGATATTCATGAATAAAATACGTTAATACTAGTTTATTTATAATTGTCATGAAAAATCATTTTTAAAATGTCATTTATTTTATTTTTGATCAATCAATAAATTACATGTGTAAATTTCAAATAATTTGAGAAGCCTTTAAAGTTTTAATAAATAATTCTTCGCCATTACGAAGATTCATGTTAACATACGAAATTTTTAATGATAATGGATATATATTTTACTTTCATTTCTATATTTTTATTAGAAATTATCATTTCTGCGAAGAAAGATCAGAATAGTCTACAAACTGAAAACATAGCTTTTTCATTGAATTCTGAATTTCATAAACATGCCTCAGATTCGACGAATCTACCTTCTAGTATATTCCAATGTCAAACATTAGTTAAGAGTATTCTTTCGAAAAAGATTAACCCGATACTTAAATTTAATAGGAATTCGAGTAAACCTGAACAAAGCACTTTGAAAAAACGAAGTTCCACAATTGGTTCGTTGAACAAGGCACGTATAAAAAACCGTGAAAATCGAGAGAAGTTTGTGCGTGCATATATGGTTTATAATCCATCCAAATATGATTTTTATTCAAGTAAAGGTTACATGTTATCTAATAATTCCCAATCTAAATTCAAAAAAACATTGTTAAATGTTATGACATAGTAAAAGCGAGTTAATAGCTCATTCAAATAAAATTAACAAAAACCAGATGGAATTTACACAAGAATCGAAAGACGTTGATTTAAGAATAGATCCAAATATATTACCAATGCTAACTCAAAAAGTAATGATTCATTTATTATCTAGAATCATACGTTTTTACGAATGTCGATTATTCAACCGTTGTATTATCTTGCAATCATTATCGTGATTTTATGCGTACGAGATTTGGAAGGCATCTAACGGTAACAAAATTGAAACTATTTGACCCAGACAAAATATTTGGCTATTTTAGATCTTTAATTTATCACGAAACAGAAAATAGAATTCTGCATATTAATCTATTAGATTTATGCTATTTAATGAGTCTGGAGACCAAATTGAAAAATAAGAAGTCTCAAAGAATAACCATGGAACTTCCTCAAACTCTAATCTATAATTTTCGAGAGTTCAAAAAAATTATAACATATCTGATTTATTTACATAATATAAATTGGAACTCACTTAGTAGGCGAATTAATGTTCAAAATGATTTACTTGAGCTTATGTCTAATTTGAGAATGAAGACTTTTCCAGTAATTTAAATTATATTATATAGATTTGCAAAAGTATGTTTCAATCAAACACAAAATCGTGTACATGGTGTGGAGTGCTTATCGATCTTTCGTATCTTAGAAACAAGCGAGGAATTCAAAGATCTTGTTGTATGGTATTTGAGTCAATTTATATTTAAGAAATTAATAAAAAATCATGTATATGAAAAATACAACGAGGCGTGCTCGATTCATATACAAAGACAATGAATTTTCTCATATCATTTAACATATACTATATTGACATTCATTAAAAATTTTGTCTTAATTAAATGCTCCGTTCACTTTAAATATTTTGGTCATGAATAGTATGAAGTTAAGATATGATAACCAATTCGAAAATTTTTTCATTCTCAAGTGATGGTTAATGAATCTAAATTTTTTTCACAACTTTCAATCTTATTTTTCATGTTTTTTCTCTTTAATTAAAATAGAATACACTTTATACTTTTAGCACAATTAAATGTGATATAATGGTTTAAAAATTTAACTTGGTCCTATTTTACTTTGAATGAAGCAATTTTAATCATTCCCGTCTTTAACTGATTTACAGATCTAGACCAATAAATTATAGATAATACTAATATTTTGTCAAACGTAACTTAACCATTCAACATATCAAGGACATGTAATTTAATATATAATCATATATTTGCAGTATTTTTGGTATTTTGAATTAAAATACCCTTGAATTATCATCAAGTATGATTAAAGGAAAAATTTTAAAATTTAATGATCGGCATCTTTCATATGTATAGTTATCTGGATAAGGATAATCATTAATCAAATTATATTTTGAAATAAAATGAGATTTTCATTGAATTCTTAGATGAATTGTTTTGTTTAAGATGTTGATATCTTAAATTTACAAAAAATAATGTATATAGTTAAGGTTTAAAACATAATAATTTTTTTAATCATCCGAAAATTTGAAGATATATTTATTGTTTTAAATATTTATATTCATCATAATATTTAAGATTTATAATTTTATAAATTAATTTTACGCATTACTTATAATTTCGAATAACTTTAAACATAACGTTTACACTTTTCATGAAATCTGTGAATATTATTCAAACAAATACCAAAATCAAAGCCTGTTAAAGATTAAAAAAAATTAAAAAATTTGTGGGTTAACCATAAATTACATGTATGTAGAATCTTTGTGAATAATTTTTTCTTTTGTTGAATAAATGCTCATACATTTGTTCTATATTTTAAATTTTCTGATTTTTATTGTTATGATTACTTATGAAGGTGTTTTAATTAAAAATCTTTTAATCGGTACATTATATTTAATAATATTTAAGGATGAATGTTTGCATATTTTTTAATTTTTCCTGATGTATTTTTCATTTATCGTAAAATAATGTAAAATAGACTGTTTATATTTAAATATATTTAAAAATACTTTCAATAATAGTCTCTATAATTGATGTATACTACGAAGACATTATTGTTATACGATACGTAAGGTAGAAATCTACAAAAATTACATTTGTCGAATTTAATATTATGAATCAAATATTTTCCAAATATTTAAGATGACTGAAAAGAAACACTTGATGGTGGTAAAAAATACAGAATAAGTCCTTTTAAACAAAATAGCAATCATTAATTCAATAAAATTGAAGAAAATTTAAAAAGGGATAATATTCGATATTGTTATCATTTTTAAGATTCTTATTGACTATATTATTGATAATTTATTATTATAGCTCTTTTAGTATTTGTAATAAAGAATCATTTGCTTGGATCGATAATCCAAGAAATAATTGAAAAGCATATATCAAATAATTTAAAATTATTCATTTTTTATATATTAGATACGTATTCGATTAATTTTCCTTCCATTCGATTGTTATTCAATTTTAACATTATGAAAAAAATATTTTGACCAATCAGAGAAAAAATAAATTATTTATAAAAAGAATTAAATCATTAAGTAAGATAAAATTAATTCATATTTAATAAATTGAATTTTTTTTCATTTCTTGTAAAGGAAGTGAAGAATAATATTTTTCACACAAATATGTGATTAGATTGTTCATTTTTCGTACTTTTTGTCTTTATCTGACAATATATTTTGAAAACCAAATCATTAATATGTTCCCAATAAAGTATTTAAATTTAATTCATAACTAAGCATAAGATAAAAATTGTTAATTTTAAAAATCCCATGAATACTTTTTCATTTAATGTTTATGATTAAACGTCATCGAAATAAAGGTAAGAGGATCAACGCAAATTCAATTTTTTTATTCTTAAACCCAGTTGATGAAAAAAGTTATAACAAAAAAATATTTGAATTTTGCTTTTGATTGAATTATTAAAATATTTTGATAAAATAGTTTTTGAATTTTTCAGAGTTAAGATTATTAAGAATACAAACAATCTATTTTTGAATTAAGACGATACAAATGAACCTTATTGTGGGAAAACCACATAAATCATAAAGTATATAATTTATAAGAGGAGATATTTAGATATTAAGCAAATATATTATTCGATGTAATGAAATACAAAAAGCAACAACCATATAAAGGGCTCCTATATCTATTATAATGATAGAAACAGCTGGAACAAATATTTAAAATTAAAAGATATAATAATTTTGAATTCAACAATTTTTAATCAAGATGAAATTTAAGTTTAAACATTTATTAAATTTCAGCAAACCACATAGTTAAAGTTGCAAAAAGTGAAAAATATTTGATGAGAATTTAAGGAAAATATAAACAATAGAATTCTGCTGAAGAAAATATGAACAAAGTAAAAATGCTTGTATTTTATCTCTTAAAATGGCACCTCTTTGTTCACCTAATAATACTAATGAAGGGAATGGATAAATTCGAAGTTAAATGAAATTGAAAAAATGAATTTATTTATGATATTGGAAGAACATTTCAAAGAAATACTTTAAAATCTTATGTGGAGAAATTTAAACGATACTCTGAAAATTTTAACATGTATATTGTCTTAAAATGTTATAAAAGCATTAAATGGCATATCAAAACAAACATCTTCGTATTGGGAAAGATTTCTGTTGATTTGCAACGATTTTGAATATTTTTTACAACAATGATCATTTGTAAACAATTTAATCATTCATTTCCCTAAATGTCACATAAATATATCTCAATATCAGAAAATATATTATTTATTTTAAATGAATTCAAAGTCACATAAACAAGCTCAAAATATAAAATGAAATTTAATATTTTTGCTTTTTGTGAAAACAAAATTTTGCTCTCTATTTTTAATATTAGAATTTAAATGTAGGTTCAGTTTAAGGTCTCAAATATAATTTGTGAATGCAAAGATTAAAATTTTGGATAGTTAATATTTTTAAGAATATTAGAATTATCGATATACAAATTTTTACATTGTCGTAGTTGTAAATCAAAAAGATGAAAACATAATTTTTATCAGTTATTTATATTTATTTAATAATAATTTACTTTATATACTAAATTAAGTAATATTTAGGAAAATTAAAAGAATATCTTATTTATGAAACCACAAAATATTGAAACTCTTGAGAGAAAATAACCTAATTTCTAATCATATTTAAATGAAAAATTCATAAAAATACGGATAGTATCATTTTATTTTGAAAAACACTTCAAATTTCTTGTTCCGAAAAAACAAATGATTTTATTGCAAAATAACATTTTTTAATATTGTTAAAAATTTAATGATACATTAGAATTTTAAAGCAATTTATCGAAGCATTATTTTTTACATTGTATTTATTTTTACAAATAATGAATTGAATAAATAATTTTTATAAAAGTTCATTTATTTATCAAGATAATTTGTAATAATTTACGTATAAATCAAAATATCTAGTGATGATTTTTTCTTAACAGTTATTGTAATACTGAGATGTCTGGGTTTAATATTTTTAATTGAAGTTAAACTTAAAGACAAAATAATATTATTGATACTGGAATAACTAAAATCAAGAAAATATTTCTTCGATTTTAAAATTTTATATTTTTATTTCAGTAATCTTATGCGAATTATTTCATTTAAATTAATATCAGATATATTGTACATATCTGAAGTGTTTTGGGAATAAATCTTGTCTGAAATTTTATCGTTCAGAGACTAAATTTCAAATTTCTGTAAATTATTAAAAACTTCAAAAATACAAATTTCTGAAGATAAAGAATAATTGAATACTAATTAAAAAATGTGATAGAATTTATCAAACTTGTGACAAGTTTACAATTTGATGAAAATAAAACATGAGTTTCTTTCAAGAATGCCAAGAGCTACACTTCCATAAGCGGAGTTATTAACTGTTATCTTGTTGAAAAAAATGGATTAAACGTCGGATAAACATTTTAAAATTATTTTCGTTGCCTCTGAATTGAATCAGCTAGTGTCTAAGTTAAGTGAATAAAAGAGGTTGATGGCATTTAAAATGTGTCTTTTGATAAAATTATTCGTTGATCATCAATCTTAGAACTAAATATTATGGATGAAGATTTTTAAATATTCTTAGATTATCTAATAAGATAAACTAATCCCTCATATAATTTTTGCAAGCGGTTTCTCTCAAATATTAATATGTTTAATAATACATAAACTATGACAACTTTACATGGTTAAGTATGTTGTCAGCCAACGCCAGACAAGAATTAGTTACATCTGATGAAGTCACTCTCGTCAGAGCAGGTAAGAAGGGAACTAAATCTGTTCATTCTTAATTTTCATAGTTCAATTTCATGCAAATTTCGTTTACGTTGCAAAAAACATTTTGAATTGATAGAAATAAGAATAACCTAAAATTGATAAGGTGATGATGTTTTTAAATCAAAATCTTAAAGTCTCTTTCAAAGTATATTCTATTAACTTAAGCCTGATAAACTTATCTTTTATATGCAATTGTTATGAAATCGTTTATAGTTAACTTCTTGGTCGTAGAACGCAGTGACTAGCGGGATGATTTGTGATAAGAAAAATTCTAAATTTATATTTTATAATTAAAAGAATATCGATGGGATCAAATACATTGTTTCTTTTGGTATACATTTTAAAATATTGTAATTTAAACCAAAATAGCTCATAAATGAACACCATAACAATTCTATAAATTACTGATCTCATATCAGATAAAATAATATTCTTGAGTTCTTATTAAATATTGAATGTCACAACTTTTTAAGTCAGAGAAATTGATTTTAGGATTAAAAAAGAAAATTTTAAATGCTTAATGTACATTTCTTCTTTAGAAACATTTCTCAGTATTGGTCATTTGAACGCATAACCAAAATATATTTATTTACAGAGTTTATGATAGCAGTTTATTAAGCCTAAACTTTATCTATTTTATTTTTCATCTTTCATTAAATACTTTTGACACAAATATTTCTCTTTTTTACCTTCTTGATTTTGATTTGGATCATAAGTGGTCAATTTTTTCATTTTTTTAGATTTTTAGGACACGGAACATTTTCTTGAATGGTATGATTAAAAACATAATTTTGAATTCTAATTCGATTATTCCCTAACTTTTTTCAAATTCGTTGAAGTAATTTAACATAAACTGTATGCATTATCATCTCATTAAATATTTTGTTTTTCAAGTGATTTTTATCTTTACAAAATTCTTTAGATTCATATTGTTATTAAAAATCAAAAGGTGCAGAAAGTTATTTTCAAGTTAATGTCACTCACATTATTTTAACTCTTCTGTTAGTTTAAACGTAAATGCCCCGAATAATTAAATACACCAATTTAATTCAGATTACTATCATTAAATATCACATTCTTAACTTATTCTATATCAGCGTTGTCATGTGATAGGTTTTTTAACACATATGCATCCTTATGTGTCAAGATAAAAAATGTTTTTTCTAACCCAGAGTGATGATTCACAGCAAATAAATTCGAGATCATAGATGCAACATTAAAAACATATTTTTAGATATGAAAATAAAAACCAAAAATTACAAAGAGCCTTCAATTGAATTTATTAAAAGTCGAAGTAAACCCATCATTTAAAAATTTAATCAAAACAAATTCCTTTTTCAGAAAATTTCGATATTTCATGATTTAATTTTTGATAGATTTTTGCATGATCCGTTAACAAATTAATTCAAAATCAAAAAAATGGCTTAAATGTTATTTATGCCAAAATAAGTAAAAATATTTTATGGTTTACGTATTTGAATATTTCTGATTATATATTCAATATTTAAAGAAATATCTTTTCAGGTATTTATGAAATATCAAAAGAAATACAAAAATCTATTTTGATAGAATCTCATAATTCTTCTACAAGTGCGAAACGAACCAAATATTGTTTATGATTATATTATGAACAAAATTGAATATCTAAATGAAAAGGTTTATTTAAACGATGAATATTAAACCAATGAAGGTTTCATCTTTTTCTATTTATAAGCTTATAACTACGAATTAATTTATTATGATCTAAATTATAAAGTTTCAATCCACCTTTTATGACATAAATATAGATAAAATGATAATATACCGTTCTATCTAACAGGTTAAAAGAGAAAACACAAAAATTTTTAAGATACATAATTTATCGAAAAATAAGTTTATGATCAAAAATTTTCATAAAACATTTCTACACGTTTTATTTTAAAACTTTTAAAGTATTTATTTCAAATTTATAAAAAATATTTTTCATTAGTTTAAAACATATTCAAAATATATAATGTTTAATAATTATAATGGTAGAATAAAAATTATTTACATTTGTGTAAAAGCATTTTTGTTGGGTTTATCATAGATAATTTTGAAAATTGATTCTTATAAAATTTATTTTTGTTGCATTAATAAGAATTATAATATTTCATGAATTTTTGTTTTATTTTAATGCATTTATTCTCGATACATGTCAGTATTCGCATATACTGTACGATAAAAGTCTATGGCATTCAGAATTATAACCATTTAAGAAAAAATTGGGAAATTTATTTTTATGATTTTTGCCTAGGATTTGGCGATTTAAAATTTATCTGCCCAATATTATTTAAATACTTTTTAAACATAATTTAGAGAGCTAAACAATCCATTATGTCTTAATTTTTCATTCAACAAAAACAAAAATCGTTGAATAAATTTTGGTTATATATTTGAAATCAATATTATAAAAAATTCTTTTCTTCATCCAGAAAGATTTATCAGTTGTTATTCTTTTTCATAGCTTTTAACCCAGTCAAGTATTCTTTTAATTTTGAAAACTACATTCATTTTGAGTATTTCATGAAAATGAATGATTTGCATTTAACAAATTTATTTATTTTTAATCGTGATTTTCACATAATTTCTGGATTTAAAACAAAAATATAGAAGAATTGTTTTGTAAAACAACATCATATTTTTTGAACAGAACAAGTTTATTCATAACTTCAAAATTTTATTATCTTATACGAAGATGTGTAATGGGAAATTTTTAGAGAAAATATTCCCGAATTACTAAATTCATGAAAATCAAATAAATTACCAATTAAAATTTTATACTTTCACAAAATATTTGATTTACAGATTTCATGAAAGAAATTGTAACTTTGGAAATAATTAAAACATGAAAAAACTCAATAAGTAGTTTATTTTTCAATTCCATCATTTCGCATTCAATGAATTTTTAATTTTATCTTATATAAATTTCAATTATTTTTTCTATTAAATTTGAAGTGTCGAAATCAAAGTGAGATATTTTTAAATGAAAATCGTAAAAATTCAAAATACATAGTCTTTAGAACATTTTATATGTTACAAGTTAAAATCTGAAATGACTTAAATTTTTATAGGTTGTATATACACTCCAGATCTATAAGCATGACAAATTACTGTTTCAATTTTTCTTGGAATGCGAATTTTTTCATGATGTCATGAAATATGGTATGCACTTATATCGAGTGTGAATGAAAACAAAAATTGTTCATCCAATTAAACAAAATGCTGAAGCCTCTCCCATTTATCAACTGAGAAATATATATGCTAAATTTAATGATGGGATCGAATGTTGGGAAAAAGAAGGGATTATTATCCCTCATAGGGCATCTTTGACAAAATATTAGAAATCAAGAATGGATAATCACTTGAAAAGCTTAAAAATAAATATAACATGTAGCTATATGTGTTGATAAAACAAAAAAAAATTAATATATTAAAATATGATATTAAGATATTGTCGTTTAGTAATATGAAGTGTCAGAAAGCATATATTCATCGAATAGACTGTCGAATATTCCATCTATGTACAATTAACGCTTCTTATAAAAATGATTTTTCGTTGCCATTTCTGGCATTTTGTGAAGATAAATTATGGAATGTTTTTAACTGTTATTCTATAAATAGTGATAGCCTCAAATTGATGGTAAACATAAAGAAGATCGGTATATTTTGTGAAGCAGATAACTTCGATTCAAATTCTGACATATATAAAGTTCAATTAAAAGAGTTATCATGATTTTAGACAATATTCATCATTTTTTTCAAAATTGTGTTTTTGTTTAAAATAATGAACGATAAACAGACTGGTCAACCATCGTCAAGTCAATTCAAAAATATGTCATTATGTCGTGGGAAAATAATTTAACCCTATGTCTCGTTGGATCTTCATTCTGTCTTCATGGATAAGTCAAGCTTTATCTTTTTAGTTATGTTGAGAAATCCCCTCTGATAAGCAAGAGTTGTAAATGCATTGACTGACAACATTTTAAGAAGTTCCAAAATTTTCGAATTGAATGTCTTATCATCTCCAGGAAATTATATTCTTTATTTAATAAACATCGGGGCAAACGAACAAAGAAATCTGACCTTCCTCAATTTTAATAATTTCAGAATTAGATTATACAGCTGAATTTAAAGGATTTTTCAAAAACCAAGTTAAAAACAAGATTAAGAGGAGGAAAATTCAGTAGCAATATCAAATTGAAGAAAGAATTTATCGTCTTATTCGAATTTTAAACCTGTTAATATTACAATTTGCCTATGAGAAGAAAAATTTTCCAAACCTATTTGAGACAAATAATTATAAATATTTTTGTTTAAAATACTATTTTATAAATTTAAATTGTTCTGTAAAATGTGTTTGCCATAATATTGAAATAAATTTAAAAGATTATTTTTATATTTTAACATTATAATCTGTGAAATAAAATTTTTCTTTGAACAAATATATCTTAATAATTTGTTTGAAGCTAACGTTTTTATATGATAACTGTTTCAGTAAAAAATACTTTTCTGTTCAACTCTTATTCAGAACATGTTATCATCATAAAAACATAACCAATGGAAGGCTTTGACTGAAATGGCAATCCAAAGCTACTTAATCATCTTACACATTTTAAAAATTCTCAGAATATGGAATTGAACTGTTTTAAGATCTATAATTTCATATAGATATGTGTCTGATTGAAATTAGTTTAATGTTAGATATGATTAGCTTACGTAATTTCTTAAGAGTTCAACTTCTTTTATTATTACAATGCGATTGTTTTTTCAAAAGAAAATTGAAAATTATGTTAATAATGGTGATAAAATTCATGGTTATTCAAAAGTTTTTTAAAATATGAGATTTAAAGTCATAAATATTCTGTTGATTAAAAATTTAATGAAAATCTATAGCTATTCCATTTTAAAATTATAAATATTTAAAGGAAAAGTTTATCACAAAGTTAATCTTCTAGTTTAAAACCAGAATGATCACCGAATAACATACCTTTCGACGTTGAATCCACTCTTTTAAAAAGAAAGATTGAAATCAGATTTTGCATTGAATTTTAAAATCATGACCTTATCATTGGTTAAAACATATATTTAATGTCTTAGTTTTGATTTTATGTGCACTTTTTTAACTTTGACTCACTAAATTTTTTCTGAGAATGGGAAATTGACATCGAAAGTCGATATAAATCTTAATGTATTGCCTATGATAATATTTATTTTACCTCCTGATCATCAGCTTAACGTAGACGTTGACTTGTGACTTCTGATATTCACATCTTTTACCTTTGATGAACATAACAAAATCATTAATTTTTCAAATTCCTTGATTTTACAGTTCGATCTGTCAAAATCGTTTTTGTTGTTTATCATAATGTAAAAATTTATGAAAAGTTCAATATTATATTTCTGGCAGGCAATAAAAATGTTTCGACCGCAGTTAAGCTAAACATATATTCCTTAAGGAACCCAATCGTAAGGAGTTATGGGGAAATGGATTGTAAAATGATAGAACCGCAGAGCTAGTTTCAAACAATGTATTTTTTAAATTTTATATTGTTATGTATCAATGAGATCTCTCTTCAACGATCTCATTCAATTAAGTTGAATATTTGTAAATGACATTTAGTCAAGCGTTATTTTGAAGTTTAACTGTACATATTTATCAAAAAATAAAGAGATTGCGTTCTTCTGATCAAATACCATGTTCCAGTTCATAACATTAAAATCATCAGTTTATTGAATCACAAAGAAATTACACTTCAGTTATTATAAAAACTCATTAATTTCATCCTATGATCAAATTCATTCATCAAAAAACAAAAAATCATTCATTTAAGTCACCCATTACATTTACATTGTTATAGGAAGATATATCGTCGTTTTACGAGTTTTATCGAATCATAAATATAAAATCATAAACTAGCTCATATATATACCTTAAACGATGAACGATTGGTAGTAATTAGCTCTTTATAATTTTAGGAATATTCAAAGTAAATAAAATAACAATCAGAGTTAAATTTAACATATCTTTAAAAACTATTTAGGCAATAACCTTTTGCAGTATATTTAAAATCATTGAAATAAAACTGAAAATTTACCTTTATCATCCAAAAAATAAAATTAGGTATCATGTTATCTTTTAAAAATTAGTAAATTAAGAATAAAGGTTTTTTATTCCCATCTCTAAGATAAACGATCGATTATACCTTTTTATTATCTTATTTAAATCTTCAGTTATTTAGATAAACAAAATATTTTCATTAAAAACATCTAATCTGATTTATTATCGTTCCTGGCCGAGTAGGTGTGAAAAATCAAAAAAAATTAATATATGTCATGTGTATTTTTAAATACACAATTAAAGATTTCAAAAAGCTGATAATTCAAATTTGGTTATGCGCAGTTAGGATCGTTTCGCATTTTTATATCTAAGGTTCAATCTTCATGTGTACCAACGGAAACAGTTACATTTTTGTTTAACACGTCTAATTATCAAGAAATTTAAAGAATTTTATTTACCAGCTCAATCTTCATAACCTATTGATTAATAGATAGTATCTTACATCGAATGTTTATACGCCATCAGTGTGTGTAATTTAAGGGATGATATATATTTCATAATCAAATTTAAAATAAATTTGCAAGTATTTTAAACCAGAATGATTTATTATCATGCATTTACATTCTTTGATTTATAATATAATCTGATAATTAATAAAAAGACGATTGAAATTCTGAAAAAAATATTCTAAACAAAAAATGAATGGAATCAACAGCTCGATTTATTTATGAGTGATCAAATATTTATAATGAGATAGAAAATGTTTTATCTTTCAGTTACGGCGTTCCTAAAATAAATTTAACCTTATTAATTTAAGAAAATGATATCTGGCTAAAATGTTATATCATTTACTCTTCTAAATTTAAATTATAATATACTATAAAAGTAAGTTATCAAGAAAATTGAGGATAATTAAAAATTATCCTCAATTTTTTATAAGAAACTAACTTATGTCTGTTCTAAAGTGTGAAAAACCTTATTCGTTCTTTGGTGTTACTTTAAAGGTAAAATTTTGGTTATGTGTGAGTTGGCTGTTCAGAGCAATTTAAATCTTTGCAGTTTAATAATATTAAAAAAAATTAATTAAAATAGCTCTCGAGAGTCAACTTGTAAATGAAATGTTACCTTCCTCTTTGAATTAAACTTAGGGAGGTTATAAGAGGACAACTAGTAAGGAGCACGCTTAAGACTAAACATAAAATTCTATTCAGGTTAATTTTTCGCGACTGATATTTTAATTTTTATCTCTATTTAAGAGATTTATCTTAGTACTTCGATGAGACCAAAGGTATCATACCTTCAATTAATACTTGAGTGAAAAATAAAACAGATGGTGTTTTTATTCCAACTCTGTATGAAATTTAATTTTTCATGAGTCATTTAACATGAAAATTCTAAAATGCCTTAAAAACATCCCATTTTCACATTTATGCGACGGCTTTTGATACATTTCTGTCATTTTTGTGGTTAAAAATACTTGAATATCACTCGAAAGGAATATGTTTGAATCTTAGATGCATTCATAAAGATTAACAGTACAGAATGGAAAATGTACGTCATCACAATTCCGAATCTGAATCAATAATGGAAACGAAGTTCAGAAAAATGCTAGAATAAAAACCATAATAGTTATAATAACTTGACGAAGCTTTGAAAATAAGACTATCGTGTCATAATTTATATTCATTCAAGGCAATTTTTCATACTCGTTAAGTATGTGATAAATGCAGTCTTTATAATGTATCTATCATAATTTAGAGTTGCACGTTAATAAAATATTATAATTTAAATCATTAAGCACGCATCTAGTTATTTCTAATGCTAGGAATTATCATCAAGCGTTCCAGTGATATTTAAGAAAAATATGAAAAGTAAAAAAAACTGATAAAATATTCATTCCATTTTTTGTATTATTTTGTCGTTTATCCATTTTCAAAAATACAGGTTTTTTGAAATCTTTAATTTTTAAAATTTTTAATTTTTAGTGAAATATATATTCTTTACGATAAACAATCGACACGGTTTCTAGATGGATATCGAAAACCTCTGGTTTATTCAGTGCGCATCAACAACGCATTTTATGTTACAACCGGATGAAATTTTGATTTCATAATTTATCAATAAGAAGATTAAAATTCTTTAAAGTATTCTTATCAAAAGATTTAAAATTTACTTTTATTATTTTTTATTAGATTTATAATATTTCAAAGCGAATTATGAAGTTAGACACTCTGTATTATATCATTTCGAAAAACTATTTAAATGTATAAAATTCATCTTTTTCTTTCTTTCAATTTTTTGCATTCATAACATTTTTTGAATAATTTATTAAATTAACGCCATTACTACCGATATTAAGTGACAATCTATGATTTCGGGAAATTTATTATGTTACCTAACAAACGACCTTATTCAGAAAATATTTGTGTTTATATAAAATTAGAACGAGAGTTCTGAAGCAATATCCAACTTTGAACAGAATCCAGAAAAAGTATTAATTTTTCATAAAAATCAATTTGATGACACCAGAAACCAAAAAAATATAAAGCTTTGTCGAGAAATTGAAGTTGACTTCGCTAATATCACAAATAATAACAATGAAGTTTCTAAACATAAAGAAAAGCTAAACCAGTTGGTATTAGTCATCATATAAAGATATCAAAATGAAAAGCATGAATTAAATAATAGGATTACTGAACTAGAGATGATTAACAACGAAAAAGATTTTGAGATTAATGTAAAAAAGAACAAATTTTACAGAAAATAAAAGCTTTATATTTCGATTCGAAAGACTCTGAAACGTTGAGCGCCATTAAATCCGATAACCTAACAAATATATCGAGTCTGCGAAAAACAATATTACACCTAAAAGAAGAAAATAAAAAATACACGTTTAAATATTTTAATATTTTGCCAAATTTATTCTAATTTAGAAATATTATAAGAGAGACTCAAAAATTCTGAAAATAAAATTTCTGCTCAGAATAAACAAATCGATACATATAAAAAATAGATTGGGGGTGATAGAGAGCACAAAAAGTCAACTTTATGCATATAAAACCAACCTTGAAAAAGTTCAAAGCGAGTTGAATGATGTTAAATCAGAAAATAATGCCTTAAATACCCAGTAATTTTCATAAAACATCAGGCTTTTGTTTTTCCAGGATAAGTATGCCTCTTCTAAAATGGAACTCGAAAAGATTTCTCAAACCCTAACTCATTTAATTGTTAACATGTTTATCATATTCAGAAGGAACAAAAGGCTAGTGAAGTGGTTTCATGTGATTTGAAAACACAATTATCACGCTCATTAAAAGTTCAGAGATAATTTAAAAATTAGATGAGAGATGGATATAGAAAGATTCTTGATTCCTACTGCAAGTTTTCTTTTGAGCGATTCTGGTCTTGAAAACATGTTAAAAGCTCCAATTCGAAAGGTTCAATAACGGAAATTTATTCAGCTCGAGTTGCATTATCTCGGTTTAGAAGATGAGTGCACTAAATTAAAAGTATACTGATTACAAAATAGGTTACGAATTCAATTCTTAAACTGTCTGAAGACCAAGTATTTATTTCTATTTTCCTAGGTTGGGCAATATTTGGATCTGTCAATTTGGTTTTTAATTAAGTTAAGATAAGCTCTAAATGTAACCGAGTTTCTTCGAAAACTGAAAACACAGTAAATATTTTGAAATTTTTTAACTTTTACTCTCCACTATTGCCGAATTGTTCATTTTATTCTAGATAATTACATAATAATCAAACATTGATGTTACCATTATCCTTTTTTCATAAGATTATTATCAGTTACAAATCGGTTTAAATTTTTATTAAAAGAATTAAACTGTATTTTATATCTTTATAAAAAATAACGTTCCAAATAATCGACATTTTACAAATGGTTCACAATTGAACATTCTTCACAACAACTTCGATTATAAACAAATTGTAAAACTTAGATGTTGGATATTGTGTTAAATTTGAAAATTTAAAAATCCTGATAAGATCTATTTCTAACATTTGAAAAATCCTCCCATATTAGATTGGAGAATATTATTTTAAAATTTTAAGAAATTTCAATTCAAAAACAATCTATTAAAAATCATTTTTAAACAGCCAGATTTCCAATTTTTTCTTTTTATACTCCTTTTTTAAATTATGATTAATGTCGTTCGTTCGCATATTTATTTCAAAACATTCTTCTCTTCGTTTTTTAGTCAAAAATAATTTTCATAATTAAATACATCTAATTTTATTCAATGCCCTGTAAATTACTTTCTTTTTAGTTTTTACCTCTAATTCATATATCTTTCTGATTTTAATTTTTATGAAGATTTTTTATAAACTAGTCTCTCTTTAAATTATTCAATTTAATTTTGACAGATCATTTTTCATTGGTTTTCACCTTGATCATTTTTTTATTTTTAATCTTCTTATTCTAACACTTAAACTTTTCTGTTGACATTTATTGGGATAGCGCTTTTGTAAATTTTTAAATGTTTTGTCTTAATTTAAGAACTTTTTGCGCCTGTTCGTAATCTTTCACGTTTCCGAACAGTCGAATAAAATTTTGAACAGTAAAAGAGTTATAATTTGTTTTAAATGTTTATAAGGTCAATCAAAGAGATGAAATTGTTAATCATCCTTTTTTATGTCATTTATACATCAGAAAATATAAAAAAAATACATAATGGGATTGTCTGAGTTTTTTTTGTCTGTTAAAAATATCAATGAAACAAATTTGTAAAACCGTATTTTCTTTTAAACCATTCAATATATTTTTAAAAATTAATTTTTTAATTCCTGATATGATTCGTTACGAACATATTT
The DNA here is from genome assembly GCA_024349245.1 of Neodontobutis hainanensis. Lineage (NCBI taxonomy): Eukaryota > Metazoa > Chordata > Actinopteri > Gobiiformes > Odontobutidae > Neodontobutis > Neodontobutis hainanensis. Next base: position 78,443 of record JALDNG010000748.1, read on the forward strand.
TTTTGTAAAATGAACATTCTTTGACATTAATCTATAAATATTCACTGCAATTTATTAAAAATGAACGGTATTTTGTGATCCTTCTTTGAAGGGAATGATTATCGATCTTTTTGTTTATAAAAAAATATTTTGTCTCGTTCAATGAATCCTGAAATTTACCGTTGAATTCAATTTTGAAAGGCGCCTGATAATTTTTTCATCTTATCTTTGGTAATGTCGATTAAAAGCGTTTTATTTATTAAGAGTTATAAATTGTTCCGATCAAAAGATAGCTATAAATAACAACCTTCATTTGTGAAATTAGTTGAGTTCTTATTTTTGTAAAATGAACATTCTTTGACATTAAATATGTAAATATTCACTGCAATTTATTAAAAATGTGAACGGTATTTTGTGATCCTTCTTTGAAGGGAATGATTATCGATCTTTTTGTTTAACAAGAAAAAAATATTTTGTCTCGTTTAAAGAATCCTGAAATTTCAGTTGAATTCAATTTTGAAAGGTGCCTAATAATTTTTTCATCTTATTTTGGTTTGATATCGATTAAAAGCAATTTATTTCTTTATTGTTATAAATTGTTCAGATCAAAAGATAGCTATGTAAATAACAACCTTCATTTGTGTAATTAGTTTAGTTCTTATTTTTGTAAAATGGTGTTTAAGTCAGTTGATAAAATATTTTACATCGATGCAGCCCCGTATTTGTGCATGTTTTACATATTCAGAATCCTAAATTTTGTTAAATTTATTTTTAAATGAAATCTGTTTAATTTTGTTTCAATATTCTTCTGTTATGTTCTCAAATAACGAATTTCTAACTTAACAAGCATTTTTACGAATTAATGTTGCTTAATTTCTGCTCATACTTTTGAACATAGCGATAAGCTATCTATTTTTCTAAAATAACCTCTAAAACGTATAAATTGTTGAATTTACAAGATAATTTCATCTAATTTTACTCTAAAATATGTTAGTTCAGCTCTTTATTCTCTTGAAAAATTTTAAGTCGAAAGCGTTTACTTTTAATATCTTCATAATTTTTTATCATGAAAGTACATTTTTATTGTTTTTAAAATGATAAATTAAATCAAACCTATTTTCATACTTCTGAAATTCTTAAATGTTCAGAAAACATCTGACGATTAGGAAATTCGAGAAGAACGGATTTTACATTTATCGGGTAACCCACATGAAATATATACAAAAACTATCACTGAGCAATTTCAAGATGTTTTAAATCAAAACAACGAGCTACTGCGCAGTGTGTCGACTGATCACTGATGATCTGCAAAAAGTCTAAGAAATTGTTACTTTAGAATCCAATAATGAGTAAAAACGAAACAACGAAACAAATAATAAAAATTCTGGCTAGTCTGCCCTCAGCATCTGACTTAAAAAAAATTAACGAGGAATCAAATAAATTCAAAACATTAGCGCCTCAATACAAGCAAGCATGTGCCGAAAAAATAAGTTCTCTTCGTAGTGATTATACGAAACTTCTTGGTTATGGACTAGAATATCAAACTCAAGATAATTCAATACGCTTGACATCAATATATTCTCAATGTTCAGATCAGCACCTAATTTTTAACGTATCAAATTTTGTGACAAAGAAATTATCTGATGAGAAGTCTTTTGAACTCATCCAAAATAAATCTTTCAATTCAATAAAATCATTATTTGAAAATTACAGTAAATTCCCAGCTTTGAACTCTGCAATAAACATTCATTTAAATAGATCAGAATCTGAATCGTAATATAAATTTATTTATTTTAATATCTATTTAACTCCTTGATTTAAATCTACAAGGGAGAAAAACCCAAATAAATTGAAAAATCTCGAATTTGATGTTTCTTTTAAATATTTATGTTTTTACTTGTTATTATTTTTTGAGAAATTTAATCTTGAGTGATCCTTCCAGGTAATTGTGTTTTTGATATAGATTTCCTTAAATTTTCTCTTTTCACAACAGAAAAATGATCATCTTTGAGATTAACGGAAAATATTCAAACATGATGCTTAGTCATAGTGTTGAGACCTTACACCATGTCGAAAGATTAATTTTTAACTGTAAAGGGTATTATATCCCATCAAGAATAAAATTAATTATTACGGTGTCTATAATCTAATATTTTTTAATCATTCAAATGAAAGAAATGCCTTATAACTTATTGAACTCAATAAGTTCTTGGCATATTTTTACATTTTCCATTGTTAATGATTAAACTTATTTAAAGAAATATTATTTGTGAATTTTATAAAAAAATAAGGTTCTCAATTGAACACACAAAATGTTTCGAAATCACTCAGATTTCTGCTAACAACGAGAGATGTAATCTGATTATGTAAATAAGCGAAATCCTCTAAACTTTAACATCTGTTGGCAATTTTGGTTCCTTAGGTGTCATAAATATTCTTGAATTTAGAGCTTCATAAATGTTAAGAACATTTCATAAATATCTCGACGAACCCATTAATTAATTTATATGTTGTAAATTTTACCTTGATTAAAATAATAGGTATATACGTCAATTTATTATTCAACAAATATTATCAAAGCGGAGCGCTTTAAGTACTTAATATAATATTTATGGATTTACTTTGAATATATTTGTTCTAAAATCGAAATTTGTGTTATTCGGCGAACGGTATAAATGAAAAACTTCATTTTATAGAATTAGAATGTTAAATATATTTTTGGTAGCTCATTGTTTCGTGGTTATAATACAACAGTATTTGACGCTTTTTATTTTATAATTGACACAAATAACTTTTAATATAAAATTCGAAAACCATAACCAATTAAATTTTTTTACTTCGATTTGCACAATGGAACATTCAATATAAAATTTTCTTATTCTTTCTTCGTGTATTTTACTTTCACTTGTTTTCTTTATTTTGGAATAAATAAAAGATTTTTACTTTTTTTGAAGTTTATATTGATCATGAAATTTAAAAAAGCAAATGAGGAAAATATGAAAACTACCTATTTGTGTAAATTTATGACATTTATGAAAAATTATATCACTTTCACTAATTTTTGTAAATTATTTTTGAAACTTTTGAGAACACAAATATGTGTTAAAGTTCAAGAATATGAGTTGCATTGAAGAAAATTAAATCTCGCTAACATCGTGGTATCTTTGGAAAAATATTTAAGTGTTTTTCATATGAAGAAAATCCTTAGTATCGCTTTCTTGATTGATAGACTTTATCATCGGGTTGCCTCAGTTTAAAGACCTTTTCGACAAAGTGAAATATGTTTTCATTCATAAATTTCTGTCATATAATTAAATCAAAATATTACCAAAATTCTCTGACTCACAAAGATTTAATTCAAATATTTTATGGATTTCACATTTTATAATCGATTTCAAATATTATTTATGACGCGAAATTTAATAATTCTAAAATTAAAATTAAACACCAAGATTATTATTTTCTTACCGTTCACAAATTTTCTTTTAAAATTATTTTATAACGACAATAAATCTTTTGTTTAAATTTGATCAATATTTTATTTTACTTCTGATGAAAATAACATAAGAATTTACAATTGAATTTTTACAAAATTACTATTCAAATGGTTTTTCGCTTCTTTTATTATTCACTGAAATGAATTATTGTTTTTGCAGAGCTGACTTAAACCGTTCAGAGCTTCATCCTCTTTAGGTTTTCATCTCAATTCGCCCATTCGTGAGACTCTTCATACTAGTTTCCACTGAACGTCGCTTTACCTCACTTGGCGACCTTTTGTATTCTTAAAAACGACTATAAGGTTTTTGTTGAGATCTCACTCTCTCATCGGCCATCTTAGAAGCCATACTCTGCTACATTAATTCACTGAGAATAAAAATGTCATTTGTCTCATTAAGCTTAGGTAAAAAGCACTTTTCAATGCCCTTTCACAATAATTTAGAAACTTCAATGTATGTTCGCTGCTACACCGATGAGGAAAATAATTATTCAATGACGAAATCATACGAAGAAACTCGATTTCTATTCTCTCAAGACGTAGGACTTTTCTTGGAAATTTACATCCAAAATTTTATTTAATCAAGGAAATTTCAATCAATCGAATATATTACAGTCATTATTTGGTGAGGATATATTTATAGGAAAAACAATATGATTTATTTTTGTCAAAATTTATCAAAAATTTGATTTTATACCAATTACATCGTCTCATTATGATCAGCCTTTGATGTAAATTTTTACAAAACATGGAAAATATGATTTTTCTCAAAATTATTTTATTTTTATTTCAATAAAATTTACAGAATTTACTTGGTGCAAAATTTAATACTTCGTATGATTTTTAGATTTTGATCATTATTTCGAGCCATTTCCGCAATCATATAGTGCCAGTAAAAAGAGTTTTTTGTTGGCCGAGTATCAAAAATTGAAAACCTGCATAACAATTTCATTGTTTAAAGTGTATTTCATGTTTTGAAAAATTTTTCATTTATCCCATTTTCAAATAATAGTTCCATTATTTAAATCGATATTTTAGATACAAATGATATTTAACAATTAAACAATAATTGTATCATAACTTTTTCATTCAAATAAATGACGTTTGACATTTAGAAAAATATTTCGAAAAAATTTATCATTATTTTTTGATAAATTTAGCTTTATGATAGTTCACTAATAAGGGCTTTATACAAACGTAGAGACTTACTAAAATCTATTCGTTAGACAGAAGACGACGCCATGTTATAATTTAATTGTATAATGAAAAAATTATGTATTTTGATTGAATAACTGTCATCAATTATATATTTAAACGACTTAGAATGTTTTTTAGCTAAAATTGACATCTATACAAGTTATATATCAATATATTTAATTATATTGGTCAAAAATCTCCCATTCAACAAAAAAAGTTAAATATTTTCAAAATGCTAATAAAATAAATATTAAGACCCGTGTAGAATATTTAATTTTTAAATAGAAGGATAAAACTTATAAAAATTTATTATTTTCATGTTTGAGAATAAAGTTTTAAATGTAACAAAATCATTTTGACTAAACTAAAATAATGTATATATCAGGAATTCATTTTGAAAACTAGATGTTTGAAACAAGAAGCTTATATCTCGTTTTTGAAGAATTTTTTTTGAATTCAATGTCAAGTAATCAAAAGTACATATTAATATTTGAAAATACTGATTAAAATTTAAAATGTAGATTACTTTATAAATAATTTATTTTTATTTTTCAATGTTTATTAGTTTAAATAGATATGTTTATTCAATTTGTGATCATTTTGTCATCAAAAAAGAAACAGATATTTTCAAATTAAATCTTTTATCTTTAGGATGATGTATGTAGTGCAATATAATTCCGTCTAGATCTTAATTTTAATACGATAAGGCATTGATTTAATCTCTCGAGTAATCTGGCTTTGATTTTTTGAAAGATGATATTAGATTGACGCATTCTTATTTTTTAACTTAATGTTTGGAATAATTCTTTTTTCCTTTATTTTAGGGCGAAAAACTTCATATGTTAGTTGTACTAATTTAGCAAATCCTATAAAGGTTAATTTTTAATTAGTGGGGTCAGGAAAGTAAAGTTAAGATTTTTATGTAGATATAATACCAAGTAACAAACATGAACCTTTTTCAATTTCTGGCTAGAATGGGTTGGTAATTGGTCAAACGTGAAGGAATACACGCATGGTTCATTATAGATTTTTAAATTTTCTCGTACCATAGATATTGAGTATGATTCATTCATGAATGATGTTTCTTCACATTAACCACCTTTAAATTGCAAGTTTATTTTTAAATTAATTTTTACTATGAGAAAGTTAAAAGGAAATTTTTATTTGACAAGTCATGTTTCCATTCGAAAATATTATGAAAAGAGTCATGGTAACCTTTGATTCGGCCAGAAGAATTTCCGAGACTATATTTTGATCTTTAGGATGTTACATCTTCAGCAATAACTAAATCGAAAGGGATGTTATTAATTTTTGTGTTTAAAAATAATTAAATGTATGTTATATTTTATCATTTTCATAATTAATTCTTACGTATTATACTCTTTTACAGAGTGTTCTTACTTTTTATAACATCTTAAAAATTAATTCTTAAATGAACATCTGAAATTCGACTTTCATATAATTTTTTTATTTTACTCAGTCAAAGATTTTGTCTTTATTGAATTGAACGAATATTTTAGGTCAAGAGCGTTCATTTTTTAAGTTAATAATAAAATATCAGGTCGCTATGAAGTTAGGATATCGTGAAATTTAATCAGTGCATTCCAGTTATAAAACCTTGGTAAATTACACCATGGTTGAGGGTGGTGTTTCTTTATCTCACACATGATTATTGGTTAAAGGAAACACGAATAATTTTGCATATACATGATACACTTACAATCTCTAAAAATATTCAGTCTGATTTACTACAACTGATAATGTAAATCTAAAATTGAAAATTTATTTTATATTCAGATAAAATATCAATTCATTTAAAATTTGTTTAAAACATTAAATCTATTTGATAAAATATTTTATGTTAGTAAAAATCAACATGGTATGGATTTCGATAAAATCAAAATAATCTACACTTTGAGTATGATATCATCTTTAAAATTTTTATCACAGAAATTAGCATGTTTTATTTTTACATGTTTATAAAGTGATGAATGTCATATCCCGTATTTTTATATTCTTAGATTGTCCAAAAATTTTATTAATTAGATAAAATAAGACAGTAATAATTTAATTTCTTGAAATAAAATATATGTTTCTATTTTACTTCATGTTTGACAAGTTAACCTAGTACCTAAATTTCTGGTATTTAGATATATATCGATAAATTTTAAGATGAGTTAATTTTAGTCGATATTTCTGGAAAAGTTGATGTCTTTTAGTGAATATAAGGCAAAACATTTGAGCTATTTAACTTACACTTTTTATATTTTAGATTCATCTGAAGAGTAGTGTCTACCTATGCTCGATCGGTGGACACCCAAATGTATAAAAGTGGTGGTTGTATGTTATTTATTCCAGTATTTTTCAAAACTGGTTTAAGGTTCGTTAATTTACAAAATAATAACAAATTAACACATCGAAAATTCCTTTTATCAGAACATATTTTTCAAATATTGAATTAAAAAAATTGAAATTATGATATTTTTATTTCACAATTTTGAGAGTTAGCTATTTTATTGATATTTTCCGATTTCAAGAACATCATTCAAAGAGGATCTTAAAACCATATTAAATTCAGTAAACACAATTTTATTAAAAATCCGTCAAAGATTTCAACGTAAATATTGATAAATTTTTTAAAGTACATTAAAATTATGTAATTTTGTGTACAAAATTCATGTCTATTTTTGTTATTGAACAAAATAAGTTTTTTGTTATATTGATTATTTTCATTTTTTGAAATTTTTTTTCAAGTATTTTAAAAGATAAATGTTAATTGATGTAAGTCACAAATCTTGTCAAGAATTTTTTACATGTTAGTTTTTCCGTTTACGACGTCTCATTCATCATTAAATTATGATTGATTATGCTTTCATTTTTAATTATCTTTTATATCTATTAAAATCAAAAAGTATTGTCATGACTAAACATGGCGAAAAGCTACAATTTCAAATTATTTCTTTTTACTTATTTGTAAATCTATGATCAAAGGTAGAATTAATCTATATGCCATTCTTATTTTTATTTTTTTTCTTTGTTATAAGTAAACCATCGGTAGCTAACATTTTTCAAATTGGAATATCATGATTATTTATTAAGTGTGATCACTGAAATAAATCCCTTAATTACCATTCTCACTCTATATCGTTTCCAAAACAGAAAAATTAGAGATTTTTAATAATGGATTTCGAAATTTGCTCTGGTTTTCATTTCCACGATAAATATTTGAAAGATTTATTTTATGATGAATCAAATAAAATTCGACATTTATCTCATTTATCGCAGATCATTTTATTGTTTAAAATAGAATTTCACAAAGGTTCATCGAAGTTCAAACCTGGCCTAAAGCAATCACTCTTAGACATACATACATAAACCATCAATTATTGTTATATTCATCAATACGCGATTGCGGTTATGAAGTCTGTGGCTGAAAAACAGAGTTGTTCTAGAAATTTTTAAGCGATTCCCTAAAGATCTTGAATTAACATTGTAAAAATATTCTATCGACAATAGTTATTTCAATTATAAATTCTCAAATAGACATTCAATAAAAATTATTTTTATATATATAACAAAAATATAACCAAAAATAATGTGTGTGCTGTTTTATAAAAACCTTTATGTAATATATCTTTAAATTATGCATTGTCTAGATAAAATATCGTTATATAAAATTACTATTTATTAGAATGTGAAATTATTCAGGTTCATCTTAAAAAATACGTTGATAAATTATTTCATACATAGAAATAACTTCTTTGAATTATATTCAAGCAGTTTAATTGCCGATTTGTATTTAGGATCAATTCAATGAAAAATATACACACAATAAAATAAATATGTTTTTATTTCATAGTTTATATTTTAATCACACGTTTTACGAACACGGGTTCGTAAAATTATAATAAAAAACAATAAAAAAACATTCATTAACAAAATTAATTTCCAATAAATTTAATTATTTTACTTTGTATTATATGTTTTATTTGATAGTTTAAATGATTAAAGTTAATTTTTAATCAAGGCCCATCATTGTTTTCGAAATGAAGACTTTCAATTTTGAAAATTAATGCAATAAAAAAATATAACAATTAATTTTCATTTAAAGAAAAATATTTTACTTGGATAAATGAATATCTTAATCGGTTACATATTATCAAAATATTCGATAATTTAAAAATATATAAGTAACAATAAAACTCTCTAAATCGCTTTTCTGTCAATATTGAGCGTAAAGTTATAAAATTCATGGAACAAAAATGAAAGAATTAAAATATTAGAAAAACATGAAATATTTAGTAAAAAGAGAGAAAAACGAAAATAAATATACAAAAAATAATACTGATAGAAAACACTTTTAATTTGTAGGTATCAATGATCGTTAGATCAACCACTAGCTCGAGGTGAGTTTTAAACTTATTATGGCTGATTACAGATTGCTTTAGCATTCATAGTCTTCATCTAATATGATGAGATGGAGTTACATGAGAAAAAAACTTGTGAACATTGTAGAATTGCATAATTAGAAAACCAAATAAGTTTTTTATCATGAGACTCTTGTTAAAGGATGTTTATTCGGCAAATATATACTCAATTATATATTCTTATAATTTTGACATGTTTGATTTTATTCAGGATTACCGTTATAAGAATGAGAAAATTTAAAAATTTACTGCAGGCGAAACTTATCGATAAATAAATTATACTTAAGATTAGGTTAGGTTCTTTTCGACAGTTAACCATAAAATATAGACGCTTTGATGTTTGAAATCAGATTTTATATTAAGGGTAAAAATATATTACTCTGCAGAGTATTTATATGACGTAATATGTTTCAAGTATTAATAATTTCATTTTTTTCAAAAATAAAAATGATAATTATTCAATTTTTATATTTTAGAATGATAGGTTTATTGTTGACACAAGATTGTAAAAATGAAAGTTTAAAGATATATTTTTAGAACCCCTTGCTTATGAAAACTTTTATGTGAGTCCTAGAATGTTTGGATAGTAAAGAAAGGTTTCTGACATTTTATTTAAGAATATAGATGACTTTTCTCAGTCTTCTTAACGAAAAGGCAAGCTTGTAAGTTCCCATGTAATTAAGTTTTGAGAGCTTCACACAACTTTATTGAAATGTGAAAGTTTGATATTCGATGGTGTTTAGAGTTATAAACTTACTGATATAGGATGTTCTCATTGATACTATAATCACAAAAGTAAATAAATAGTAACCTTAGCTTAAAAAGTACATAAGTAAACGAACGTATCCTGCGGAAGATGACCCAATAGCATTGCCTCATCTGTATTTTAAATAAAAAATAAACTTTAAAAAAGTTATAAAATTTATTTTCACAGTTTAGATGAAGAATTGAAAATATTTAAAATCAAGATAAACGATTAAGTGAATAAATATACTTCCCAAGTATATTTTTCAAATAAAATTGGGATTTCGTATTATGTAATTGAAAAATGTATATAACTAGATGAACTGAAGAATAAAAAAATAATTATTGAAGGTTTAATTGAACATCAAATACATCCATTCCTTAACGTTGTGCTTGTAAACATTTTATGATGAGTCATTGTAATAAACAAAAATGTGAATATTAACCATAGTAAAATGAAAATCTTCCATGAAAATATTTTATTTCTAAAATATCTAGCGATTACTCATATTAATATGTATTTTAACGAATTTAGGAGATGTTTGTAAGAACATGGGAAGTTGATATCTTATTTTATCGAAGATTAACCTGCATATTCACATGAAATGAGTCATTATCTATAAAATATTGGAAAGCTATTTTACAAAATCAAGATCTTCGGGTATTATCTAAATGATCATGCAACTTCATGAGAGTTTAAAATATTGATAGTATTTTTCTGACAATGCTCTTTTAATTTATTTTGAGATTCGAAGGATAAATTAAATAAGATTCTCTTCAATTATTATTGCCAAGAAACTCTTGATGCTTTTCTTTTGCGCCACATCAAACTTTAATTTTGAAGTACGACTTTAAATCAGATGTGTTGGTAATTCACTCGTTTTTATGATGTGGAACTAGTCATCAAGTGTTTGATTAAAATAAAACACGCTGTTACTCTTCATAGGTTCTTTTAATAGAGATTCCACTTTGAAAATTTGTTTGAAGAAAAGTTAAAATATTACACTTTTCAAAGGAAACCCTTTAATCTTTGATCATTAGGTAAGCGTCAAATATTTAACAGTGGCTCAATACTATATTTTACATATGAGATCCCATCCTTATATATTTGATATCCCATAAAATTTCAATTGTAGAAAGCAAATATACACGTGTTGAAGATATTTAAGATTCGACTTGGTAAAACTTTTTCATGACATTGCCAGATAGATTTTGTGTTCGTCCGTATAATTGGAGAATATCACAATATTGTCAATATAGAGTAATGCACGTGGAACCCAAGTATAATTTTGAACAATAATCTTCAGAATGTTGACTGAGAATATTCAGCCAGAAAGGGCATCACATAAGAATTCGAATGTACTCAAGCCTAGGTCTGCACTTAAAGAAGTTGTTTGTTTTTTGCCTATTGCATTTTGAATTGACATTAAGTATTTTTAAGGTACAATTGTGTGAAGAATGATGCCTTTCCAAAACGTTTTATTTGCCAAATTTATGTTAGGTAGCAAGTATCTTCCCTGTTAAAATGTTATCTTTAAACATCATAAAATCAATAGTGAATCGTTTGGAGTTATTTTTTTGAACAATGGTGATGACTCCGACATGGCCATCAACATTCTCTCATCATTTAATTTGAGCACATATTTTTCATTTCATTTTTAGAAAACTCAAGAATGTAAATCGGAATTCTGTAGTGTTCAGCTTATGATCAAAAGTGATTTCTCTGGGATATTGTGTTGTCGTTATCACAGTTAAATCTAAATCATTTTTTGAGGAAAAAAACATCTGAATAGTTTTCTATTACGTTTTGTTTCTCATAGGATTCTTCTTTCGAAAGATTCTAGTTTTTACTATATTTTCATAAACTGTCGTTCTTCCATGTGTTCATTGAGATTTGAAGCGATAATGATTATGTTTGTCAAACGATTATTAATTTTACCTTTGATCTAAATATGTTTGTTCAAGAAATTAAGTGCAAAAATAAATGTGACACCACATCATTCGTATTACATATACTGCTTCCTTCAAAATAGTTGACATGAAAATTTAGTCTCAACGACATTAGTATACGATCAATTAGTGAATTACATAAAACCAGAATTATAAGCCAAATATTTTACTCTTCAAGAGAAAACAAGATTTTTGTAATGTTTTATATCCACAAAAAAATCACATTGTTCGTCTTCTTCACAGTCATCAATTCATACGTCTGTTGGGACAGTAATCTCTCTGACGTCTAAAAGATTATATTCTAAGTAGTTTCGTATTTCCCTTTCCCAACACACTCAATCAAGTTTCTCGATCTTTAAACTAAAGTCTTATGAAATTTAGCATCGTAAAAAGGTTCAAAAATTATCAAATTACTTATTTAAATCTCCATCTGTTAGCTAATGCAATAGATAGTGTAACTCTTCAGTGATTATTCAAAGTAATGTCTTGGATATTAGCATAGATCAACGATGGAAAATTATTCCTTAACAAATTTATTACCTGTGAAATGATAGAATGTTTGCAAATCAGTTTTTAATTTAAGACATTAAGGTTTTTATTTATGATACAATATAGGCCTAGAAATAAATCTTTTTGTCCAAAATGTCAAGGCCATTACAAGATAGTGAGAGTCTAAATCAACTGATAGCTGATTAATGATAAGTATGTATCTTTATCAAATTATACCCATTTCTAAATGTAAAGCCATGAGCTCTTCAAATTGGTTTATACAATAATTATCTTTCTTCAGAAACAAAAATCGTTCGTTAAAATTCTTTAGATAGTGATCTACTGGTAACCTAGAAGTCTTATAAACACACATTGAATTGAACTCAAAATTGAAGATGATCAAGTATTAATAACGTTATCTGGGCTAATGTATGCCCAATTAATATATTTATCTCATAAAGCAAGAATTTTTTTAACTTTATAACCTGGAATCTTTTTTAATATTATTTGAATTTAAAATTAATTTTAACGGCCTGCACAAACTTAAGATCACACTGATTCATATCTATATAATGAATGTGACCGATTTTTATTTGTAAGTTTTTCTAGATGATCTTTTCTCGTCATACGCACTCCTGATTAATTACCTTTCAAAAGCTGCATTTTGATCAGTTTTTAGTTATTTCAATAATTATACATTGCTTTTTTGTCAAGAGTCTTCTCAAATAAATAGTTTTGGTTCTTTGAAAGTTTTAATCGTATATTAAAATAAAATAATATTTTGAAATGTTGTAAAATATAATTATCAACTTTTCATTCATCAATTCTACTGTGGTTATTAATCATTTAATCAGAAATTTTTTTATTGATGATTCTTTCGGCTGTGTATTTAAATTAAATTTTTCTTTGCAAGTGAATTAGAATCTAAATATGAGTTAAGTTTTAACTATTCAATGCCAGTTTTGTAAATTAGAATTTGTAATAGTTTTATAGGTTTAAATTCATCGATTTAAGAGAGTAAACACAATTTACTTATTAAATTATACATTTGAATTCGATATTTTAAAATATTAAGTCTATTGTAGCTAGCATGTGAAGAACGCTAAGGACGACTAACGATATATTAATCTGATAATTTAATTCAATTGTGACCAAGAAGGTAGAAGAGAAAACGAACAGTTTAGTCTCATTGATGTTACAGTATTTAAGGTTGGTCTGAACAAAGGCCTAATTTTCATCCTAGAAATATCGTTAAGCGACACCAAGTACTACTACGTACTCTCTTTTCTTGAATAGGAGACCGTCTCATTGGTACTCGACATCATCAGAAGAAAACACGTACCTAATGAATACGAGCAACTTAAATAAACTCTCATTGACATTTGTTCTATAAGAGACAGAGAAGGCATCAAAACTCATCAACATGACTCCATTAGGAGATTGTAAATACCTGATGCTACTTTCAGAAATTAGAGATTTCGCTCAAGACCACGTAACGTGTTTCCTCTTCCACGCGTTGAACTCGAGGAACCTTCATGAGAACATACTGACCATCTAACCGGTTAAGATTTAATCCAATCTGAAAGAACTAAGGAAAAAATTGACGCCATATAAAAGAACTAAACCAAAACGAAAGCCCTTTAACGCTTAGATTGAAACCCCTGTTAACGTTATTAGGAAGACTGATAGCAATATTCTGATAGCTCTGAAATCATATGGTACTTCTGTCACTAAAAATTCGGAGGGGAAGCTCTAAAGTTTTGGCTTCCTTTAACATTCAAAAAATCTTTGCACACTCGATATTTCTAAATAACGACGAGAAAACTATTGGAAATAGTAAATATTCCTTTGCGACAGAAAAAATCGAAAAAATTCTTTATCTAACTGGCGGTGAGATCAGCGTCATCACTGTCGAACATTGCTTGAGGCGAAACTCTTCTTTAAATGTTTCGCACTGCAGAGCCAACGGATCTATATTTAAACATATGGATAAGAACTAAAACGCCAAAATTTGATAATCTAAAATTATCCAGGAAGTTTATCTTTGCAGATGTTTATAGAACTATTATAGAAGCAGATTTCTTATGAGAGTTCAATTCCAGCTGGATAGTCGACGAACAATGTTTTTTGACATGTTAAGAAGTCACACATACAATTTTCCCTTTTCATGGTTAAATTAAGCAGAGATCCGCAACATGTTTCTATCTATAATGCGCGAATATCTGTGCAGTTTTAACCACTTTAACTGAAGATATTCCGACACCCTAATTTGAGACACAATTTTATTACATCAGGTTGTGCAGTTTTTAGGAAACACGTTGTCTAAATCTTTCCAAATTGTTTGAGGCTCATGAAGAATTCAGAAAGTAGGAAGATTTGGCATTATCAGATGATCCAAGAGACCTTGGAAATTTCCTTTGTGTATGGTTCATAAAAACTATTAAAGAACCAGAATATGAGAATAATATTACCGATTGAACACTGCAAAGTACCAAATCGATACTCTCAACACCAACGGCATGAATTTACATCGCAACATGCTGGTTTTACTATTATTAAAAAATAAATCTAAGAGAAATATATTTAGAATACAAAAGTGAAAACTCTATGAGGACTTTTCATATTTTGCAGGATGCACAACCGTTCAGAGAAATGCAGTCGAAAATTTTCAATATCTTTTTGTTAGATTGGCCAGAGACATAGACTATGTGTAACTGCCTTGACGACATTCTCATCTTTTGCAGTTTCGAAGATGAGCTATAAAAGCTTCTTCGCCAGCATTTTTGTAAACGAGGAAAAACTCCTTCTTGTCAATTTTGAAGAGTATATTTAAGGGAAAGATACAGAAGATTTCCTTGAACATATATTCACACGGCGTTGTGTTTCCCCACTTCCAGCAACAGTCGAAAATATTAAGAAACTTACTCTATTCTCATTCATCATAATCTAACATTTATTAAATTAAAGGTTAATTTTTATCACTGAATCATCTGAGACACATCACAGATCATGCACCTATTATACAAACTCATTGACAAAAGCTCGCGATTGTTGGAATGAAACAGCCAATCAATCAAAGCTTTGGAGGGCATCAAATAGAGGATGGGTAACCTGTCTTCAATAGCATCCCCTTTAAGAAATACACTGATGTCTTAAACGACGGATGATTTAGATCCTTGCTTTGTTGGTGTAGTTCAGTAATTTCACAAAGTTATTTCAGTTCGAAACTATCTTCAAAGAGAAGAAATATAGCGTTTTAATTGAGAAAATCTTGCGGTGTATCAAGAAATCTGGCATTCCCTATATTTTCTTGAAAGTCCGAAACTTTTAAAATACACTTTTAACAAGCTAAATATATTCATATTTGAAACACAGTAACCGTAAGTCTGCTAACAACCAACGATACCTCCTTCAATATAGGAATTCACAACAGATGTTGAGAACATCAATTGTCAGCAAAATGGCATTGCCGATTCTCTTTCTGGCAAGAGCGATGAGTCGTTGACGCGCTTAATTTATAAATTGATTGTTGGAGGCGTTGAACAAATAAGAACTGTTTGATCAAAATTTATGGGCAAGCTTAATTTATCCAAAGCTAAAAATCTAAAATATTCCGTTACTTGTCACACGACTACAGCAACGTGTGACATGTCTCTTGGCATGCATCGACCGACTGCACCTCAAACAAGAGTCAACGCTTTTTCGTAACTGACGGGAGTACTTAGAGACAATTCTCGGAACGCTAAGGGAGATTAACCATATATTAATATGATAATTTGATTCACATTAAAAATATAGATTAACTAATTAGTTTTTATATTAAAAGTTTTATTTGAGAAATGATATTTTACTTATGTAATAGTCAATATTAAATCAACTGAACGGAATATCTTTATGTCAAGGTATGATATTTTATTACCTAGGCACAGAACTTTATAGCTGATTGAAATACTAAAGTTTAAGAATAATGATAAATAATCATAAAAAATTTGTTAAATCTACTCAAAACATACATATATCATGACGTCCCCGTGTAATAATAATCTTATAGATCACCGCGCGTTTGCGCTGTATTGTTATTTTGTCGAAAAACATTTAAACCCAAAACTAAGTTGAATACTTAACAAAGTCTATTCAAATTCACACAGATTTTATCTTTAAATATCATTCATTTATATATTTTTAGGAAGCCATGATATATTTACTAACAATAAAATAGAACGCGCAAGAATATTGTGCGCTGGTATGAAAGGTAAAATTTATCAAATAAATAATCAATCAATCAAATTCGTGATTGAAATCAGAACAATAAATTTATCTGGAATACTAGATTATAAAAAATGATATATGCATATTCAAACGATATTTAATGGAGAAAATTCAATAAACGATGTTTCAAGATTGTGAGATAATTCCTGAATAATCATTCTTTTCAGAAGCTAAATTTTCTCAAGGAAAAAGTATTTTTGTATTTCAAATTTTTATGAAAAGAAACATCAGAAAATATTAAAATACTTATATATGTTAACAAATTCGATGAAATTTTTATATTTTATAGGGAGTTTGATATGGTTGTAATTTATATGGGTAAGACGTAAACAGACATCATATCGTGATGGTAAAATAGAAATATTGATTGTTCATAAACTTAATAGTCTTTGATGAATCAAAAATCAGTTCTTATATCATGAAAGTATATTTTTGATATTCTTAAAAACCTATGTAAGTATATTAACGTTTACTTCTATGAAGATAGAATAATATTTAATACCCATCTTTAAAAAAGGATAGCTTTTATTTAATCGCAATTTACCATTCAAGAGAACAATATTTTAAAATCTTTGCATCGAATAGAATAACTTTATAAATTTCAAAAGAAATAGTATCAGTCATTGACAGTATTCTCAGATACCGCGACAAATGAAGATGAAAGTACCGCGCGAATAGATCTTATGATGGATTATCGTGACGTTTTTCGAGGTTAAAACTAGATTCAATAAAAAATATCGTTCTTGATTTTATTAAGTTATATTTTTGAAAGTTATTTAACACGATTATTTTTTGCAAAAGTTGAGCCTCTAACAAGCAATTTTAAAGCTAATTCATCCTAATTAAACTCAGCGTGGGTTGATTAGATGCTTTTTGTTAAAAGAATACTAAATTGCAGGACTTATCGAGGATCTATGAGAATATAATTTTTCTTTCAAAAAGTATTTATATAAAATTGATAAAATTTAAGCAAACCAGAACCTAAAATAATAAATCATATAATATATGTAACAAAACTTATTTTTGAGATTATAGAGAAAATATAAAATCTTTCACAGTATGGGATGACTGTAAGGTATGAATGTAAAAACAATATTTTCAATTATTATTTGATTGCATCATAACTCAAAATCAAAACATTATTTGTCACATCAACATACATATTTAATTGTAGTTTCACAAAATAAAGATAAAATATTCATAGTAATTAAATTTTTGAGGATTAATAATCTGTAGAAGTTTCTTAAAAATAATATTACAACAGTTTTATGCGTAATTTAGACCATAATTTAGAAAACTTATAACATTTTATATTTTGTAAAAATAAAACATAATTTATATTTTGACCTTATAAATTAAAACAAGTCAAAATTTTTTTAGTTATGAAAAATAAAGATTGTAAAAATATATCTCGCCATTACGAAGATTCACGTTATTTTACGAATTTTTGATGTTCATTGATATTTACTTTGCCTCGTTCTCTATCATTTCACTAACCATTGTCATTTCTCCTAAAAGAGATCTGAATAGAATACAAACTGAAAGCATTGCTTTTTCTTCGCCTCTCATTACTCAACAAACCTCAGACTCGGCGATTCTACCTACTATTAGATCACGATTAAAAACTTCTCTCAGATGTTTAAAATCAAAGAAAGCTAAAAAAACAGATAAAAAAAATTCATGCAAACCAGAACATATTACATTGCAAAAAAGATGTTCCGAAATTAATTCCTCTCTCAAGAAATATATGAAGAAACCTGATGTTAGACATATGTTAATGTGTCGATATTTACGTTTATAATCCATCTAAATATGATTTTTATTCAAGGAAAGGTTATATGATATCTAAGAATCACCAAACTAAATACAGAAAAACCTTGTTAAATGCAATCCGTCATTGCAAGAGAGATTTAAATGTTCATTCTGACAAATTAAGAAAAAATCTGAAAGGATTAACACAAGAATTAGATATAAGACAAGAACCACATATATTGTCGAATCTAAGTAAAAAAAGTAATCATTAAATTTTATAATCTAGAATCAAACGATGTTTTGAATGTCGAGTCTTTTACCGGTGTTTCATTTGGCACTCATTATCGTGATTTTATGCTTACGAGACAAAGAAGGCGACTAACTGTGGCAAAATTGAAACTATTTGACCCAGACAAAATATTTGGCTATTTTAGATCTTTAATTTATCACGAAAAAGAAAAAAGAATTATGCGCATGATTCTAATAGAGTTAAGCTATTTAATGAGTCTGGAGACCACATTGAAAAATAAGAAGTCTCAAAGAATAACCACGGAACTTCCTCAAACTCTAATCTATAATTTTCGAGAGTTCAGAGAAATTATAACATATCTGATTAATTTACATCATATAAATGGGAAAAATTATTGGTTGCGAATTAATGTTCAAAATGATTTACTTGAGCTTATGTCTAATTTGAGAATGAAGACTTTTCCAGTAATTTAAATTATATTTCATAGATTTGCAAAAGTATTTTTCCATCAAACACAAGATCGTGTACATGGTGTGGAGTGCTTATCGATCTTTTGTATCTTAGAAACAAGCAGGAATTCAAAGATCTTGTTGTATGGTATTTTAGTCCTTTTATATTTAAGAAATTAATAAAAAATAATGTATATGAAAAATACAACGAAGCTTGCTCGATTCATATGCACGGTCAATAAATTTTCTCTTACCATTTAACATATATTATATTGACGTTCATTTAAAATTTTGTCTTAATTTTATGTTCCTTTCACTTTTGAATATTTTCGTCATGAATACTCTGCAGGGAAAGTATTTTATGGATTTGAATATTTTTTCATTCAAACGCGATGGTTTGAGGAATCTAAACTATTTTTCAATACTTTCACAATTATTTTTTACATGATTTTTGTCTTTTTAATGATAATAAAATACTCTTTATCTTTTTTTAATTCAATAAAATTTCATAAAATAGTTTTAAAAATATTCGTCATCTTTTTATTTTGAATGAAGCAGTTTTAATAATTTCTTTATTTAACTGATTTACAGATCTAGATCAACAAATGATAGATAATAATAATATTTTTTAAAACGTAAGTTTAACATTGCATTTTTATAACCAGTATGTGTGTAATTTAATATATAATGATATATTTGCAGTATTTTTGGTTTTTTAAATTAAAATACCCTTGAATTATCATCATGTATGATTAAATGAAAAATTTTATTTTAAGAACGGCATCATTCCTAGGTATAGTTGTCTGGCTAAGGATAATCATTAATCCAATTATCTTTTGAAAAAAATTATATTTTTATTGAATTCTTAGAAAAATTGTTAAGCTCAGGATGTTGATATCTTAAATTTACAAAAAATAATTGTCTATATTTTAGGTATTTTACGTTATAATGATTTTAATGAGCAGAAAATTTGGAAATATTTTTCTTATAAATATTTATATTCATAATAATATTTAATATTCATAATTTTAAAAATTAATTTTACACATTACTTATAATTTCAAATAACTTTTAACTTACGTATTTACTTTTCATGAAATCTGTGAATCTGATTTCAACAAATATCAAAAGTTATGTCTGTTTAAGATTTAAAAAATTAAAAATTTTGTGGGTTAACCATAAATTACATGTATTTAGAATCTTTGTTTATTATTTTTTCGTTAGTTGAATAAATACTTATACATTTGTTTTATATATTAAATTTTCTGATTAACATTGTATGAATTACTTATGAAGGTGTTTTGAATTAAAATATTTTTAACATCGGTACATTATATTTAATAATATTAAATGATGAATGGTCGCATATTTTTAAATTTTCTGTCTCTCATTATTTTTCATATATCGTTGGATAATATATATAAATAAACTGTTTATATTTAAAGATATCTTAAAATACTTTCAAAGAGTCAATATAATTCTTTATATCATGAAGACAATATTTTTAATACGATTTGTAATGTTGAGATCAACAAAAATTAGTTAAGTCGATTTTAATATTATAAATCAAATATTTTATAAATATTTAAGAGGACAGAAACGGAATACTTAATAATGGTAATAATTACAGCGTCTGTAATTTTTTGCAAAATAACAATCATTAATTTAATAAAATTGAAGAAAATTTAATAAAGGATATTATCATCATTTTTACAATTTTTAACCGTGCCTATTATTAATTATAAATAATCGATATAAAAAGTAAAAATTCTGTAAAAAAGAATTATTTTTTCATGTCGATTATCCATACAAATAATTTTGAAGCAAATATTAAATTATTTAAAATTCTCATATTTTTAATATTAGGTACATATTTGAATAATTTTCCTTCCCCTTGCTTGTCATTCAATTTAGACATTGTGAAAAAAATACAATAACTTATCAATATAAAAAATAAAAAGTATTAAATTATTCGGTAAAATAAAATTTATTCATTAATAATGAATAAAAAATTTTTAACATATTGTATAGGAAGTGTAGAATAATATTTTTAACCTCAAAATGTGAATATATGGTTGAATTTTCATCCTTTTGTCAATCTCTGATATTACATTTTGAAAACCAAATAAAAATATGTTCCTAATAAAGAATTTAAATTTAATTAATAATCAAGCCAAAGATGAAACTGTAAATATTTATAATTTAATGATTACTATTAAATTTTATGTTTATGATTAAACGTATTTGAAATAATGGTTATTGCCACGACATAAATTTTATCTTGATGTATTCTTAAATCCATGTTAATGAAATAATTATGGCAGATCAATATTTTGATTTTGCTTTTGATTGAATGATTAAAATATTTAAAAAGAATAATTTGTGAATTTTTTAAGAGTTATGATAATTAAAAATTCAAACACTCCACTTTTTGAATGAAAGACAAATATGCAAATTAACCTTATTGTGGAAAAACCACATAAATCATTCAAAATATAATTTAGTAGATTAGATATTTGGATATTCAGCAAATATCTTATTCGATTAAATGAAATCAAAAAGCGAAAACCATATAAATGTCTCTTTTATCTATTATAATGATAGAAACAGCTTTAATAAATATTTTAAATAAAAGAAATAATAATGTTAAAATAAATATAATTTTCAATCAAGATGGAATTTAAGTATACATAACTCATTAAATTTCGGTAAATTAAAAAAAGTTAAAAATATTTGATTATATATTCTGAAAAATATAAACACTAGAATTCTGCTTAAGAAAATATGAACAAAATAAAAATGCTTATATTTTATCTCTAAAAGTGCACCTGTTGTTCAATCAAAAATACAAATGAAGGGAATGGATATCTTTGATGATCATTTAAATAGAATAAAAACATTTTTTTGATAATGTAAGAATAATTCTGAGGAATACTTAAGAGATCTTATGGAGAGGAATTTAAACGAAATTCTGAAATTTTTCATGTATATTGTTTAAAAATGTTAAAAAAGCTTTAAAATGGCATATAAATACAAACATCATCGAAATGGGAAAGATTTATGTGTTTATTTGCAACGATTTTGATTATTTTTACAACATTGATCATTAATATACAATTTTATCATTTATTTCTTTTAATGTAACATAAATAATTCTCAATGTTAGAAAATATCTTATAAATTTTAAAAGGAATGTCAAAGTCACATAAACAAGCTAAATATATTAAATTAAATTAAATATTTTTTGCTTTTTCATAAAATAAAAATTTTACTCTCTCAATTTTGAATAATCGAATTTGAAAGAAGATTCAGTTTAATGTCTTAAATATTATTTGTGAATGAAAAGATTTAAATTTTAGGATAATTTAGATTTTTAAGAGCATGAAAATTTTCAAAATAAAATTTTTACATTCTCTGCATTGTAAATCAAATTGATGAAAAGATCATTTATTTTCAGTTACTTATCTTGACTTAATTAAAATCTACTTTTTAAATTAATTAAGGAATAAATATTAAAATATCTCATTTATGAAAACACTAAATATTGAAATTCTTGAGAAAGAAATAACCTAATTTTAATACATGTTAGAATAAATATTAAATCAACAATTTTTATAAAACCAGCAGATTAACTTTGTTTTGAAAATTACTTTAAATATTTTATTTTCAAAAAAACAAATGATTTTATTGCACAAAAACATTTTTACAATATTGTTTTAAAATAAGTGATACCTTCGAATATTTAAACAATTTACCAAAGCATTAATTTTTACATTGTGTTTATTTCATAAATAATTAATTGAAAGAATATATTTTATTAAGAGTTCATTTATTTATCAAGATAATTTGTAATAATTTACATATAGATCAAACCAATTGGTGATGATTTTTTCTTAAAAAATATTGTAAAGGTGAGAAGTCTGATTTTAAAATTTTAAATTCAAGTTAAACATAAAGACATAAAATAATATAATCTATACTTTGATAACTAAAATCAAGAAAAAATTTCTTCGATTTCAAATTTTTATATTTTTATCTCATTAATCTTTTTCGAATTATTTCTATAAAATTAAAATCAGATATATTCTATATATCATAACTGTTTGGGAAACCATCTTGTACGAAATTTCATGGTTTTGAGACCAAATTACCAATTTTTGTCAATTATATTAAAAAATTTCAAAAATACAAATTTCTGAAGATAACAAATGAATGAACAATTTTGTAAAAATGTGATAAAATTTATCAAACATGTGACAAGTGCACAGTTTGATGAAAACAAAACATGAGTTTCTTTCATGAATGCCAAGAGCTGTTCTTCCATAAGAAGAGTTATTGGCTGTTATCTCGTTAGAAAATATGGATGCAACCCAGGATTACCATTTTAAAATTATTTTCGTTTCATCTTAATTGAATCAGCTAGTATCTTTGTTAAGTAGATTATAGAGGTTGATGGCATTTAAAATGTGTCTTTTGATAGAATTATTCGTTGATCATCAATCTTAAAACTTAATATTATGGATGAAGATTTTTAAATATCCTTAGATTATCTGATTCGAAAAACTCATTCTCATAGAATTTTGCAATCGGTTTTTCTCAAATATAAATATGAAGAATAATACAGAAACTATGACATCTTTACATGGTCAAGTATGTTGTCAGCCAATGCCAGACAAGAATTAGTAATATCTGATGAAGTCACTCTCGTCAAAGCAGGTAAGAAGGGAACTAAATCTGTGCATTCTTAATTTTCATAGTTCAATTTCATGCAGATTTCGTTTTCTTTGCTACAAACAGTTTGTATTGATATTAATAAGAATAAACTAAAATTGATTTTGTGATGATGTTTTCAATCATCTTCTGAAGACTCTTTCAAAATATATTATATTAAGTTGAGCCTGATAAACCCTATCTTTGATATGCAATTTTTATGCTGTCGTTTATAGTTCTCTTCTTGGTACGTAGAAGGCAGTAAATAGAGGCATGATATACGACAAGAAAGAATTCAAAATTTATACTTTATAATTTAAAGAATATCGATGGTACAAACTATAATGTTTCTTTTGCTTTAAATTGTTTAAATACGGTCATTTAAACTAAAATAGCTTATAATTGAACATCATAACAATTCTATAGATTTTTGATCTCATATCGGATAAAATAATATTCTGGAGTTAGTCTTAAATGTTGAATGTCACGAATGTTTTAGGCAGTGAGATTGATTTCAAAGATTCCGAAAGAAAATTTTTAATTCTTACTGTGAAATGCTTCCTAAGAAACATTTCTCAGGTTTTATCCTTTGTATGCATAACCAAAATATGTTTATTTACAGAGATTATTTTAGCAGTTTATTAACCCGAAATGTTAATAATTTTTTTCATCTTAAAAAAATACTTTGGCACAAATATTTCTCTTATTTATCTCCTTGATTTTGATTTGGATCATATGAACTGTTTCATTTTTTCAGTTTTATAGGACACGAAACATTTTTTTAATTGTATGATTGAAAACATAATTTTGTATTCTAATTTGATTATTCCCCGACTTTTTTTCAAATTCATTTACAGTAATTTAATATAGACTGCATCCATTATCATCTCATCAAATATTTTATGAATTAAGTAATTTTTATCATTCAATAATCTTGAGATTTATATTGTTATAAATAATCAAAATAAGAAGACTGTTTATTTTACATTAATTTCACTTCGATCATTTTAACTCGTCTGTTAGTTTACACGGAAATTTCAATTATTGTTAAATATACAAATTTAATTTATGTTATAATTTTGAAATTACTCATTCTTTACTTATTTTATGTCTGCATCATCATATGTTATATTTTCTAACACGTGTGCACGCTTATGTGTTCAGATAAAAATTTTTGTTGTAATCTAAAACAATAATTCAAAGAATATATTTTCTAGACTATTGTAGCAACATTCAAAACTTATTTTTAGACATGAAAATAAAGATTAATAATTTTGAAGAGCTTATAATTGAATTTTTTTAACTCCAAAGTGAACCAACATTTTCAAAAATTTAAATCAATAATTATTTCTTTTTAAGAAAATCTTGATATTTCATGAAATAATTTTAGATTAAATTTTCGCAAGATCCATGAAAAAATTAATTCAAAGTCAAAATATGGATTAAATGTTATTGATGCCACAATAAATAACAATATTTTATGGTTTACGAATTTGAAAATAATTGAATCTATTTACGAAAGGTATCAAAATGTTTTTCAAAGATTTATGAAATGAAATAAAAATTAAAAATATATATAAACAAAATTTCATAACTTTTCCACTTATGTAGAATGGACAAAATATAGTAAATAAGTAAATTATGGACCAAGTTTAAAAACTTAAAGGAAATATTTATTCAAAATTTAGGTATTCGTATCTTTTATGGCAAATAGAATCTTTGCACGATTGTCTATGTAAATCGTGAAGATACATTAGAGAAAAGTACATTCAAATACAAAATTAAAACATATCTTATGAATCTGAAAATTTGATGAATGTAAAAAAATAAATTAAATAATTTGATTAAAATTTGATAAATAAAATGTTTTTCTATTAATTATAATCTTAATGATCAATTATCGTAAAAAATTTTTATTGAAATCTAAAATTTTATATTTTTTGTTTATGATATGCAAATTCGACAAAAGCAAAATATATCGTTCATCCAGGTAAAAAATTTTATGAGAGATTTTCAAAAATGACAAAGCCTTCAAAACACTCAAAGAAGAAACTATTTTTCCAAAAATTACCATGTAGATAAACCATAAGGCATTATTAAGTTTGAATACTCGAGTAGCAATAAAATAACACTTTTCTAATTTTCCGTTATTAAAATTGATATCAGAAAGAAAATTTTGTTACTGTTTGATCATTAATAAACTGATGAATATTTCAAAAATAAAAATATGCATCGATGAATTTTATTCTATTTGTTTTTCATTCATAAAATTAATAATTAATATTCTTTAATTTAAAAATTATTAAACTCAGGAATCTCGTAATGACAAACAGAAAATATTGTACACAAGTATATGATGTTAGAAAAGTTTTATTTGTTACATATAAATATATTTAATCAAATGACTTTTCGTAAACTAAAAAAGATTTGAATTAAAAATCATTATGATTGAAATCTTCAACTTTTAATTTAAATTCCTCAATTTGGTTTACTCGAAATTTTGAATAACTGTTTGAACTTAATTTTGTCAAACTAATGCAACACGTTTACATTCTAAATCAGAAAAACAAAATTAATATTTTTTTTAATTTTGAAATGTATTACCCAAACCGAGGAATTGTATCTGAATTCATTCACTTATTCGATCTTTTAATACAAAACATTTTGGGAATCTACCATAAATTTTCTGAGTTATTTTATTATCAGATTTAAAAAAACTCTTAATTTGAAGAGATCTTAAAATTATTAAAATAATAAAAATCAAATATAAGTTTTTTGAACAAAATTCAATAAAGTAGGCGTAAATTATCAGTTCAAAAAAAGAATAACCATGTTCTGAAATTTCTAAAACAGAATTGAATGTTTTGAAAATATTGCTCAAATCATTGATTGTAAAAGAAAAAATCAAAAGTAAAAGATCACATTAATACCTATGATGGTACGTGTATAGTAATATATAGGATTATTCTATTTTCCCAAAATTGCTGTCTTTCTAGTAGTTGTTAGAATAGAAATATTTTGACACTATTTTATGGTGAAAAATATTCTTGAAACATTTGAGTTTCTTTGCTCATATTGAGATACAAAGGATTCTTCATAACTTTAAAATAAAAATTTGATAACTGTCTCAATATCTGATTGATTTCATTCTTGAGTATGAAAATGGTATGTAAAATCTATAAAATAAAAAAAGAGATATTTTATGAAACGTTAAATGAAAGATTTATATTTAAAATATGATGTTCGATTTGAGAGATAAAAATTTAATAGATACGATACTCCTATCATTCAGATTCACAAACATATTCGACAACAAATCTGATGTAATGTATTTGATGACAATTACTTTTTGATGTTTTCTTTATAAAAATGTTTGACGAAGTTTTTTTAGTGTATAAAAATAATATTTGATATCTATTTATTTCAAATGGAAGACAAACTTCAAGTATATCAGTTGATCAAAATAATTTTTGAAATCTAAAAACAAACAATAGGGTTATAATTCCTTATCCAAGAGCTATTATAATTTGATCACATAACTTTCGTGATGATACATCTAATTTACATTTATTCCTAATTTTACAAAAATTTATCAAAGAACACTTTCTATTTAATTTAGGCAATAGATCCTCTGATTTTTAATCAATCTAATTTTGAATTTTAATGGATGAAAAAATTTCTCGATTTTTATCGATCATTGTTGTGTAAGGAAGAAATCACTTTTAGTTCATTATAATATTTGATCATTTGAAAATTTTGTCTTTTTCAATTTATCTCATAAGTTTTACAGTGTAGATTAAAATGATAAAGCGAGTTTAAACATATTTTTTGAAGTATTATTTGTAATTAGAGGATGGGTAAAAAATTGACATCAAACATTTTAACCTTTGGAATTTATAATAATATTATCATATAAAATTTTAAATCTATTTTAAGGTGATTAAATTAAAATTTAAAATGTTTTATTTTCACCTGCTTGTAATTTACTAATAGGCTGGTTTATCAAAAATTTGATCAAACATTTGTGTTTAGATATACAGGTGTAAATATTTAAATTTTGATTTATGATTAATCTAAAATACAAAATCAATGGTAATTTTTAGAATGATGTTAAAAATATTTTTAAAATTTAATCAAATTTCATAAAATCAAATTTATAATATGTTAATCACTTTTTGTGTGTTTACTGTATTCGATAATCAAAAATATTGGAAAGTTATTTATATACAAATGTTCTTTCGATATTTTATCAAAACCAATTTATCATACAAGATGATTTTCAGAACTGTTAAATATGAAATTATTTTATGATATTGACAATTATAATTAAAAATATAAATGTAAAATTTGACTTAATTGATTCATGACATTAGTTAATATCTTAAAAAAAGTCCAAAATTTGAGTAAGTTAAAAGTTTTCATCGAATACTTATTTCGATGATTTAACACATATTACACATTGGAGTATATATTTGAGTAATATATTTAGTGTTGGCTCAAATCGCCTCTATTTTATTTTTTTATTTAGCTTAAAGCTTTTTACGGTGATTATAAAAAAATTAAATGATTTAAATATATGATTTTTCACAAATAAATCTTGTTTAAAAACACAGATCTGTAGTATTATCATTCATTAACATTCTTATGGTGTATATAAAATTATTTGATGCATATTTGAATCTTTAAGTTTGCATGATAGTTTTTAAATTATTTTGAAATGATTGAAGAATCGATAATTACTTATCCGAAAACTTAAGACATTATTTTTCTTTGATGAAATTTAAAAAAAGATCTCAAATAATCATTACTTAGTTTAAAAGTAAAAATAATAATTATAATGGTTGTTTTTGACCAAAATTTTTATTTTTCCGGTATTACGAAAATTAATTAATATTAATAATTTGACTCGAAAGATTTGTTTCAAAAAATTTTAATTTCATTTTGTTTAAAAATTAATATTTTTACATTATAATTCAAGGGATAGCAAGTATATACTCGCGATTTTATGATTGATGACACAAATAAATATGAAATTACCAAAAATTGTACACTTACTAAAAAATTGTTTTTGAATGTAAAAACAAATAATATTTTTTTTGATAAATTTCTTAAATTCCGTCAAATTCAAAAATAATTAATAAGAATCTATCTTTTGAATATTTTGATTTTTATAAATTTTTTGCTCCTTATACATCATTCAGATACAACTGATATCTTAGAGATAACTTTGTCAATGTAGGCTAAGATATTAAGCGCATTAAACCTTCAAAAAGGCAACCATGGCGTAATCTGGATCAATATCTGAAATAAAATAATCTGTTTAAATTTTTATCTTCAAAAGAACGGCTTGAGTGAAAGATTAAATACAAGTTAACGATTTAGAAATGTTCACAAGATAAAATATCGTACTTATCAATAGTAAAATTAGATTTATCGTTCCTTAAGAATTATAGAAAATAATTTTAACTATTCAATATAAATATAGTTATTTTTTATTTTTATTGTTAATAATAAGAAAAATAAACAAATTTGATATAGAACATCAAATAATAAAAAAATTTATTTTATTTAAACTTTAAAATTTTATTTTTAGTTAGATTTACAATCATTAAAATATTAGAACAAAATTTTTGTTGAATATCTTGTCGCAAATTCTCAAAGTGAAAAAATTAAATATTGGTCTGTTTTTGCGTTTTACTTTTAAATCAACATTTAGCTTAAAAATGTAAATTGAGTTGACTTTAATAATTTGTGTTTGTTTTCAAATTTAATTTTCCATATTATTCCAATATACATAAAAAATTTTATTGAATATTTTAAGATTAAAATAATTTTCATATTTTTTGCGCTCAAAATAAAAACTAATTAATAATTTATTTAATTTTCAATCAATAACATAATTTAAAAAATGATGTTTTCATATCCTCTAGTTTCGCTTTTATTCTTACATACTAAGTGATTTATTTTTGTCTCTTAAAATCTGAAAATATTGAGCGGAGTTGATGTCTTTCGCATAGTAGATACAAAGAGGCTTTCTTTAAAACTTTTATTGAAAATAAGTTTAAAACATTAAAAAATTGTCTTTTAATGAAACTCGTGTTTCGTATTATAATATGATAAGCCTTTCATGTTTTGCGCATTCAAATAAATTTTTGAAAACGATTTTTACAAAAGTAATCTTTTGAGGATTAATCGTGATATTTAGAAAGATATTAATTAAAAATTGATTCGAGAATACTGTATTTTAATTAATGTGAGCAAATATTTTTAAATGTTCATGAATTTAAACTTTCTGTAATGTGTTGACATAATATTTAATTAATTGTTTTTCGAAAAATTGAAAACCTTTCAAAATTGGCCATTAAAATATGTTATCATTACATTGAGTATTCAGTTTACAAATCTTATCGAGATAAATTGGAAATCGTAAATATATATTTACATGGATGTAAAATATTTTTGAAAAAAAATTTTTTGACATCTTCGCGTTATTTTCAGAAGACTGAATATTTTGAAAAGATGTAAGTTTATGTATAACATCATTAAAAAATGGTTTTAATTGCTTGCCTTCGATTTTAAGTGGAACTTTTCCCATATAGATATTGCAGATGGGTATATTTTAAATATAATTTTTCGATTTAAATAAGTGAAAAATATAAATAATACATTAATTTTATGTTTAAAATGAAATTAAAATTTAAATGAATTTTATTTTAGAGCATGTATTTATGGTGTATAAATATTAAGTGGATAAAAATTATTTAATAAAATAATAAAAAATGAAAATTCAAAAAAACATAGTTTATCAGCATTCTAAAGGATAATAAAAAAGGTTAGCCAAGCTTGAAAAATCATTACGGAAATGCTTTTTTGGAGGGTGAACTGACTTCTAAAAATAAGCTAAACTAAAATTAATAATTATTATATCTTAAATCTATTCTGAGAGTTTCGATATAAGGTGAAGATAATGTAGATCATTCTATTTAATACATTTTGAATAATACCTGGTATTTTGAAAAGCTGAAAAGAGTATTTATAATCAATTTAAATTGAAATATTCATCAATTAGACAAAATCTAATAAAATAAAGAGTTTATTTTAAATTTGATAATTCATTTTTACTATACATGTTATAAACCAAGTACTTTAAAAAGTATAACAGAAAACGATAAATTAAAATTCAATCAAAAAAATTCGCTTTAAATAAGTTTTAAGTTTTTTGTAATTATATTATTTATTTGATTTTAGTTAACCTAACGATGAATTTTGACTCATGAGCAAGCATAAAAATTGAAAACGAGCCCAATCAAGTATCAAAAAGAAAAATTATACAATAGATAAAAATTAAATTTTAAGATCTAAAACAGTAAAATAGTATTTCATTCGAAAACCATCTTTTTATATCATATATTATCAATTAATCATTTAAATTATAAAATTTAACAATGTCCAAACTGGTTTTAAGATTTTCTTATATAATGAGAATAAAGTGATGAACCCATCATATGTAAATAAAATCATCAAAATTGGAAATAAAGATTGGTAAAATAACAAAGATCAAAATACCAGAGAAAAAAATTTAGTGGTGAGGATCAATGATTGTTTGAGCAGCGGCTAGCTAAAGTGTAGTTTTTAACATTTTATCATAGATAACACATGATTATTTCGTTCGTAGTCTTAACCATAAGAGATGAGAAAGAGTTAAATACATATTTACAAATGTTTTCAGAATTAATAATGCAATAATATGCTAACCAACGTAATATTAATAGATTGTTATATCTCAATGCTATTCGATGTGAGCTATTAAAATAGATTAAAACGAGAAAAAGGCCATCAAACGTAAAAAATAGCTTGAATTTCTTCACTGAATAGAGTAAAAACACAAAAACGTCATTCGAAATACCCTATGCTATATTTGAATTATACTTGCATGACAAAAATAAATATTCGATGATGATTTAAAATTTAGCTCTACTCAATTTTTATTTATTCTCTCATTCATTATTTAAATTCATAATTAATAACGGATTCTGCTCGTTACAAGGTATGTTTATTTTAATCTGATGTAAATAAAATAATTTTATCTTATCAAATTTTGACATATGTGAATTTATTTAGAAGTGCCACAATAAGTCAGAAGAGTAATTTTTAAAATGTTTTAGATGCCAATGAGACTCGTCGAGAGATAATAATGATTTAACTATCTTTATTAGACTTTAAAAAATAAAATTTTGAAGCTATGAATGTTTGAGATCGTTTTTTATACTTAGGATAAAAATATTAATTTTTATATAAAAGGTGAGCGGAATGACATTTTTTGTCAAGTTTTAATTTTAACAACCTCATTTATATTAAAATATTAGGCTATTATTTCAATTATTTATTTCGGCACAATAGGGTTATTCTTGACTGAAGTTTGTGGTAAAAGAATGTTTTAAGTATATATATAAAGTATATTTCGACTACGAAGGCAGGTATGTGAATCCTCGAACGGTAGCGAAAGTTACAATAGGTTACATATTTAATATGATAGAATACTCAGGGCTCTTCCCAGTTTTCATATGAAATGCCAACACTTTAGTTCCCATGAAATTAAGGATGAAGAGGTACGTTCATCCTTATTGAAGAATAGTATTTGAAATTATTTGAAAGTGAGATTCCAAACATCCTGGTATATGAGCTTTTCATTGATACGACAGTCAAGAATTGTAAAACAGTCTTATGAGTACTCACAAAAGTACTAAAGTAAATAAAAAATCCGAGAGAAGATTCCTGATAGCTTTGAGTTATCTTTATTT
Source organism: Neodontobutis hainanensis (assembly GCA_024349245.1). Taxonomy (NCBI): domain Eukaryota; kingdom Metazoa; phylum Chordata; class Actinopteri; order Gobiiformes; family Odontobutidae; genus Neodontobutis; species Neodontobutis hainanensis. The sequence goes on from JALDNG010000748.1 coordinate 110,956, forward strand.
ACATTAAAATATTTCACAAAAATCCAAATTTCAACCTAATGAAAATATTTCTTTGAAAAATTTAAAATATTTAAATCTTGATCTTGAAAAAATTAAAAAATATTCGTCCGAAAAAGTAATTTAAATTAAGCGCGGTTGACATACATTTTGGATTTTAAAAAGAAATATATGGAGCACGATAAAAGTAAGAATCAAGACAAAACTATTTGTGGTTATACGGAACACCATACACAACAATCATAGAAATTTGGTGTTTAAAATTTTTATTATTCTACTTAATTATAAGAAAACTAGTGAATTTCGGTGATGCTAAATGAAGAATTTACTTGATAAATATTCTTTACACAACAGTAACGAGATCAATAATATTAATATCTTTTCTAACGAATGAAGTCGATGTTTATAAGTGTGTAGGCTGTGATGATCATATCATCGAAGGTTCTCCAGCTTTATCACCTTACAATAGAGATATTTATAAAATTTTTATTCTTTTATTTATCAATGTTAAAATAGCTTTATGTTCCATAATCTCCTTATTTAGCGTTTTTTCAATGTTTGATAGTTTTTATCCATCAAAATAAAATCAAAAAAGGAGTTTAAAGTGCAAAATATATATTATGCTTCTTCTAAAAGTTTATTTAATTCCTGTTATTGAGTTATTCAATCTTCATTCAATTTTTTTAATGATTACAACTTTTACTAATGTATTTAAAAATAATTTTTCCTCGGCAGTCATAAATTGAAATTCAACATGGCAAGATGATTAACTTTTTCATTACAGATATTGAATAAAAACTATTTTGAAAGTAATAGCTAAAACTTATCGAATAATTAAAATTAACAAGATTTACTTCTTTAAGTGCGCGCGCTACATCTATTCTCAGAATTTTAATGGCTTCACTATATTAAGTCATAACATACAGTTTAAAAGTTAATAAAGCATGATTTCAAAGTAATATATATTATATAATAATCAATATGATATAACCAACAAAATATTTTTGTATAAATATATAATATTTTATGGCCAAGAAAAGATAACTTTAAAAATGTGGAAGTATCTGATCTTTAAGAAAATTTACTTGTAAAATAGAATTAATATTTATAACAATAATTTTACGTAAAACTTCCATATATCATAAGTCACGATAGTCTATCAATTAAAAATCTGTACACGCAGCCAATGACGATTTTTTTATTTGTAGAATTATATAATATCAACCCAAAACTACTTAAAGTTCTATCAAAAATTAATGATTATTCATACAGTTTCAATTATAAAACTGAAAAATATTTTAGATTTTTTCGATCAATAGAGTCATCCTAAAATAAATTAAAAAAGATTAAAAACAAAAATTTAGATATAAAAATTAATCTAATTTTATTCCGAAGTTAATTCTCTTGACATTGATCGATTCAGATGAACTGACGATTTTCTAAAATATTCAAATTAGTCTGGCATGATTTCTACAAATTTTCTGGATATTAAACCTCTCAATACTGTTTATACCTTGGAACGCCACTAATGACCAATATATTTCTTACCGAAAATACATTTTCGATTGGGTTTTATTAATAAGGTTTATGCCGGTATGTATTCGATTCGGTAACTTGCGATTTATCCATCTTCAGCCAGTTCACGATTATGTTTAACACTTGCATTATTCATGATCAATATACGAGATGTAGTTCCCCTGTTAATGCAAGACACCATAATTTCTTTGAATAGATTCCTTGAAATCTCCCATTTATTGCACGTTCTTTAATCCTAAGGTTCATCATTCCGTATTTTCATCGAAGCAATCATAGATATTTTACTGCACCTTGCTGCCTGGATAAAAGAAAAGGCAGATAATTTAGATTCACTTCTCTTTTCTTGTAATAACCACAGAGAATCTTATTCATTGATAATTACAAAGGTTCTGTCGTCGTTCTTTGTTTCAAAAATTCTGTACATGTTCGCAAATTTCACTCTAGAATTGTGAATTCTTTCACAATTTTAGAGTCCTGCAAACTAATGTGACGTTTTTAAAATGTAGTTAAAACTACGGAGACTAATCAACTAAACTCGTTGATACCTGAATGGAGAAGGCTTTTGAAACCCAGGAAGTGAGATCTTGAAGTGTTGCCATTGTTTATTCATCAGCATATGCATGTAGACGTTCCTTTTCCTACAAATTTAATTTAGATCTTCTTTCACCTCTTTGCATACAAGGGAGTTTTCTTCAAATTATCAGGTACTTTTGTACAATGGAATGTACTGGAGAATAATTCTCTTAAATGTTGAAGATATTGATGAAAGGGAATATCGCTCGAATTTTTTCAATACTATTCGCTTTATATCATCATTGGAGACGGAGGATTTCTTATTATAACTGTTATTTTCGAGTCAAATGTCAACTTTTGGGTTACAATTTTCTCCTGGTATCTTATCCTAGTTATTGTCTTCGCAACATAACACATTCTTCATTTTAGCCATTTATCGGATGTTTCAGTTGTTTAAGAATATTTATTTTTTATTTGCCATCAAAAATTTTTAATTTTTATGAATTAACTTGTATTGTAATAGACTGGATAAATATTTTTGTCTTGCAAAGATTTGTTTTAAATTTCTTTTGTATTTAATTGGAGAATTACATTATTGACTGCAACGATTACGCCATTTGTAGAAAAACTCTATAATTTCAAAATAACTTTTAAATATATTCAGCATTCACCTGACGATTGCTCATTTATAGATTCAAAATTAATCAACAAAATCTGACTAAGATTGAAATTAGACCACTCAATTTATCTAGCACACTAAATATATTAAAAATGCTAAATGTAACCTTGAAGAATAAATTCCAAAATTTTTAAAATTTTTATTCTATACATACACTGGATCACATTTTTCAATTTTAAAGAATGTTATTTATATAAAAATAATGAATGTGTTTGACCTTTATGGAAATTGATCAGTGTGTAATCATCAGGTTTTTTGAAATTTATCTTATATTTCGATATTTTAGGTTATTTATAACTGAAGCATAGATCATGAAATCTCATGTATATATTGTTAAAGACCCATCGCTAATGACTACTGGGTATTCATCGAGTTTCTGCCAATGTGAAGATATGTTTCTGACATATTATGTAGAATTACAGAAAACTCTTTAAGACGCTCTTAACAAAAGGCTAGTTTATTTGTTCTCATTAAATTTTGGTTAATGAGCGAATTTCCTCCTAATTAGGTTCAGAGAGTTGAGATTTAAATGTTTATGAGAGTGGCTCGTTTCCCTATGCATTATGTTTTCCTTGATGCAAAAGAACCGAATGTCAAATCTATCTTATCAAAACTCATAAAATACATAATGACACAAAAAATTCCTTCTGAACATACCAAGATAGTATTCACTCATCTGTTTAAATAAATAATATTATTAACAAATATTGATTTAAACTTTTTTAGTATCTACTTTGAGGATATTTATTTTATCAATTTAATATATTTTAAAACTTTATAGAAGACAAAATAAATCAAAATACTTCATACGTATAAAATGGAATAATAGCAATTTTTTAAGGATTTATCTTCAGGCAGATGTTAATAAACATGACAAAAGTATGAATTTATACAATTTTAGAGTTTTTCATTGAGCATCATACACAATAATCATTGATATCTTGAATCAAAATTTTGATTCCTCGACACTAATAATCACAAAAATAAATCATCCGTTTTTCTTAATTAAAAATTTACCAAATATGTATTTTTAAATAAACAGACCTATCTGAATCGTTTTTATTCAGTTATAACTAGGTTAACATCTACTTACTAGTCAATAGTTTTCTTAATAAAAACTTTTTCGTCGTTTTAAAGTAAATGGAATAATCAAATAAAAAGGGATTTTCAAGTTTTTTTTACATATATTTGTTTAAATCAATATTTAATAAGATTTATTTAATCAAAATTATTCGATCCTATAATCTATCAGAAATTCTTTTTATTGATGACACTTTCTGCTAATCTATATTTAATGATAATTTTTCTACGACATTCAGATTTTGTAAATCTACATGGATAGAGTATAAACTTTCGCATTGCATTTTATCGAATAAAAAATACTTTAAAAGTAATAGATTAAAATTAATCGATCAAAGAAAATCCACATGATTTACATAAAATTACGCATGCGAATTCAATTTACTCAGAATGTTAATGGTTTGACAATATTTAGTCATAGAATATCACGTCATAGTTTTTACAAACATCTAAGGTTAATAAACTAATATTTCAATAATTTAATCATCAATATGATCTCAAAATAACAAAATACTTGGGTATTAATGTATAATATTTTATGGCCCAGAAAAGATAACATAATAACTAAGGAAATTATTTAGAATTAATAGAAAAATAAAAGATTTTTTCATAATCTTACGTAAAAGTTTGTATATTGTTACGTAGCAATAATATACCATATAAAAACTTGTTACGCATGCACAAAGATGGCTTTTGATATAATACAATAAAAAAATGTACACATAACTAATTTGAGTTCTTGATATAGTTTATAAAAATTAACGCAATTTTTATTTTTTAATTCTATCTAAAAATCAAACTATAAAGAAAACTTGTTACATTTTAACTGATAGAGTAGACTGTATGAGTAACCACGAAAATTGAATTATTATGAAGAAAATTTGCAAAAAATATAATTAGTAATGAAATCATTACACCAAATGAAATTTGACATATAAATGATAAAAAATGAAAATTTTATATTCTAACTATATCTAATACGTGGAAATTTACCAGTGAAATTTTCAAAATTATGAGATTTTTACGAACCTAATCATTTTTTTGTCGAAATATAACCATACTAAACATTTTCGAAAGAATAATTTCATACGAGTATTTTCGAAAATTTTATTTGTTTTCGCACTCTGGATGCAATTGTAGATTTAATAGGAATTATGTTATTTATAGTAAAAATAAATACTACATTGTGAGGAAAAACGATCAGTGCGATGGTCAAATAAAAAGACAAGTATCGATTATTCATAAACTAAATAGATTTTTTAAATATCAAAAATTCTTAAACAATATAGAAAATGGTTGATTTTGAAATTTCATGTGAAACAGATAAAAAATTGTCTTGTTAACGTTTATTTTCTGAAAAATAGGTAGTTAATCGTACACCACCGTTAAAAGATTCTACACTGGAAGTTTATTTGGGCAGGATAGATGCACTCACTCTGTGATATTCAAGATGAGACTATTTCTGAATCTTTGAATCAAATAGATGGAGGTTCAAAATTTGAACTAAAATGTCAGCATAACAATATTTTCAGACGCCAGATAATTGAATTTGATAATATAAATTCAATTTGATCTACATATGGATTTATTGAGATATGACCCTGAATTAAATTTATACCATCTTTTTAAGGCCTCTTATGGGAATTTACAAATAAATATCTTTCAACGTTATCATACATTAAAAGTTTGCTAGTAAAAATTTAGCAAGTCGAATTTAAAGATTTATAAGCTAATTCATTTCGAATAAGATTGAAATTTTCACTGTTATAATATTTGTGATCAAAAACGTCCAGGAGACGAAAAAACCTCATGCACATGTTTTAAAAAACCTCACGAAAGCCTGACACGTAAACTTACATTTATATACTCTATAATTGAATAGAAACCTAAATAATTAATTGATAAAAATTGAAAACAAAAAATCATTAAATATTCGAGGAAGATGTAATTTTCAGATATTTCAAATTATTTCTCATAAATCTACAATATAAAAGTTCATTCAACACCCGTGAAGTTTTATATGAGTGCTCGAAAAACCAGAAATTAGTTATTTTGAATCCCTGAACTTTGTAATCGCTATTTTCTTGATATATTCTAAGATATATAATGCTGAATTTTCTGAAAATAGAAAATAAAAAAACTTGAAAGAGGTTAAATCGTCATGACTAAGAGACTGGGCCTAGTTTATGTATTAATTATGTTACTAATTAATATTTGCATAATTTAAGACAGAATTAAAGAATTTAAGTTATTTTGTCAAAATAAAAATTTAAAAGTCTAAATGTATGATCTTCGAAAATAAAATAATTGTTCATCAATCGTTTTTCATGATAATCAAATATAGAAATGTCTTTTATCTATTTAATTTATTTTTTGATGTATCTATTATTTGTATTTAATTATTTTGAATTATTTGTGTCAATCTAAATGATTTTATAAATAATTTTTCTCAATAACGAAGATTCATGTTTATATACGAACTTTTAAATGCTGATGGATATAAATTTTACTTTCTTTGCCATAATTTTCAAAGCCATTATCTTTGCTACGAAAAAAGATCACAATAGAATGCAAACCAAAAGTGTTGCTTTTTCATTGAATTCTCGATTTCCTCAACATGCCTCAGACTCAACAAATCTACTTTCAAATATACCACTCTATCAAAAATCTCAAAAATGTTTTATTAACAAAAAGTCTAAAAAAACGGGTGAATGTCTTGAAAATTCGAATAAACCAGAACGAATTGCCTTTGAAGAAATATCTTTCTGAAATTAGTTCCTCTCACAAGAAACATAGAAAGTATAATCATAATCGAAAGATGCTTATAAGTCAATATTTCGTTTATAATCCATCTAAATATGATTTATATTCAAGGAAGGGTTATATGATATCTAAGAATCACCTAACTAAATACAGAAAAACGTTGTTAAATGTAATCCGACATTGTCAGAGGGATTTAAATGTTCGTTCTGACAAATTAAAAAAAAATCATAAAGGATTGACACAAGAATTAGAAGAATTTGATATAAGAATAGAACCTAATATATTGTCGAAGCTAAGCCAAAAAAGTAAAAATTAATTTTGATATTTAGAATCAAACGATTTTTTGAATGTCAATTCTTTTACCGGTGTTTTATTTAGTAATAATTATCGTGGTTTTATGCGTTCGAGAAAAGGAAGGTGTCTAACGATGGCAAGATTGAAACTATGTGATCCAGACAAAATATTTGGCTTTTACAGATCGTTTATTTCTGACGAAAAAGAAAAAAGAATCCTGCGCATGATTCAAATAGAGTTAAGCTATTTAATGAGACGGGAGATCAAATTGAAAAATAAGAAATCTCAAAGAATAACCACGGAACTTCCTCAAAATCTAATCTATAATTTTCGAGAGTTCAGCGAAATTATTAACAATCTGATTCATTCACATAAAATTAAGAAGACGGCTGTTTGTGTTCGAATTAAAGTTCAAGAAGATTTACTTGAGCTTATGTCTAATTTGCGAAAGAAAACTTTTCCAGTAATTTAGATTATATTTCATAGATTTGCAAAAGTATTTTTCCATCAAGCACAAGATCGTGTACATGGTGTGGAGTGCTTATCGATCTTTCGTATCTTAAAACAAGCGAGGAATTCAAAGATCTTGTTGTATGGTATTTTAGTCAATTTAAATTTAGAGATCAATAAAAAATCATGTATATGAAAAATACAACGAAGCGTGCTCGATTCAAATACAAGAATAATGAATTTTCTCATATCATTTAAAATATACTATATTGACATTCATTGAAAATTTTGTCTTAATTTGATGCTCCGTTCACTTTAAATTTTTGGTCATGAATATTGGAAGTTAAGATATGATAACCAATTCGAATATTCTTTTCATTCTAAAGCGATGGTTGATGAATCTAAATTATTTTTCAAAACATTCAATCTTATTTTTCCAAGTTTTTTTGCTTTTTAACGATAATAAAAATACACTTTGTACTTTTTTAGAACAATTAAATTTGATATAATAGTTTAAAAAATAAACATCTTTTTATTTTGAATGGAAGCATTTTATAATTCATTTATTTAACTGATTTACAGGTTTAGATCAACAAATGAAAGACAATTAAAATTATTTATTAAAAAGTAGCTTAACATTGCATTTTTGAAAACAGGATGTGTAATTTAATATCTAATCATATATCCGCAGTATTTTTGGTTTTTTGAAATTAAAATAATGAATTATCATCAAGTATGATTCAACTGAAAAATTTTAATATTTTAATGAACTGCATCTTTCCTATGTATAGTTATCTAGATAATGATAATCATTGATCCAATTATATTTTGAAATAAATTATATTTTTATAGAATTCTTTGGCTTAAAATGTTTATATCTCAAATTTACAAACAATAATGTCAATGTTTTATGTATTTAATATTATGATATTTTTAATCAGCCTCAAAGTTCGAAATATATTTATTCCAAGAAATATTTATATTAAGTTTAAAATTTATGATTCATAATTTTATAAATTAATTTTACGCATTATTTATAATTTCATATAACTTTTAACTTAACCTTATCACTTTTCATGAAATCTGTGAATATCATTCCAACAAATATCAAAAGTTAAACCTGTTTTTATATTTAAAAAATTAAAAATTTTGTGGGTTAACCATATTTTACATGTATTTAGAATATATAGTTATTATTTTAGTTGAATAAATATTCATACATTTTTCTTGTATTTTAAATTTTCTGATTAACATAGTATGGATTACTTATGAAGGTGTTTTGAATTTAAATTTTTTTTAATCAGTACATTACATTTAATTATATAAAATGATGAATGATCGCATCTTTTTTAATTTTCTGTCTGTCAGGTATTTTTCATTTATCGTTGCATAATATATATAAATAAACTTTTTATCGTTTAATATATCTTAGAATACTTACAAATAGTCAATATAATTGATGTAAATATTATGAAGACATCATTTTTATACGATATGTTAGGTTGAAATCTACATACAAATACTTTAGTAGAATATAATACAATAAATCAAATATTTAATTTGACAGAAAGGAATTACTTCATGATGTTAATAATAATATGTCGTTTTTACAAAATAACAACCATTAATTCAACAAAATTTTAAGAGTAATTATTCGATATTACTATCATTTATTTAGATTCCAAATGCCTTTTTTTATCGATAAATAATCATTATAGCGGCTTTGGTATTTGTATTATAGAATAATTTTATAACATCGATTATCCAAGAAATAATTTAAAAGCATATATCAAATTACTTAAAAATTTCCATATTTTTATATATTAGGAACATATTTGATTTACTTTCCTTCCCCTGGCATGTCATTCAATTTCGTCATTTTGAAAAAAATATTTAAACCAATCAAAGATAAAAATAAATTCATAATTATATGAATTAAAATATTTAATACATTAATATTTCATTTTAATTTACAAATAATATATTTGTATTTTTTCATCAAAATGATTATCGAGTTCAAAAAAATTCTCTGTTTTTATGGAAAAGTAAATAAATTAAAAAAAATATCTAAAAGGGTCGTACATCATTTCACGGATTTAGTGTCTATTTGTCGTATTACGTTTCGAAATATAAATAAAAATTATATTATGCTTTTTCTAAAATCGTCAAATTATAAAAGTGATAATTTTGATAATTGAAAGAACACATGTTGATTTTAGGTTTTTGATGAATACTTTTGGTAATTAACGGTTATGAAGGAATAAACATTTCATTATTATTTTGCCTATTATCAGTAGTAAAAAAAATGAAACAATTACAGAATTAAAATTTTTCGATTTTGACTTAATAGATAAAAAATAGATTAATTGGTGAATTATTAAGAAATACAATTATAAAATAAAATTAAGCCCAACGGTTGTATTAATTTTAAACTAAGATTTGAAAAATCTCAATTATGGTCTCACCAGATCGATCATTAAACATAAAATTTACAATATTGGAATTTGAATATAAGCCAAATTATTAGATTCGAAGTTATACTATCTGAGAATGGAACAATGGCATACACTGCATTTTAATCAGATATTAAACTTTAATCAGCTTAATTATATTCTAAAATTCAGAAATATGATCGTGTAATGATTTTGAAAATTTCGAAAATACCTATGAGTTTAAATTCAGATATAATTAAGTGAATGAGACTCATATTTATAGTTTTAATCACTAAACAGGTTGAATTATTCAATGTAAAAATACTTGGTAATTGGTAAATAAATCGAAAAACAACAAATATCTATACTTCTTGTGACAAGAAGAACGGAATAAATATTCCTTTCTTTCATCACTTTTTACTCTTATGACTCAGTTATAAATTCAGATGAATGATAAAATTTTCGTTTTTTGTAAACTGAATGTTTTATACACAAGAATTAAATGATAATTTTCATTTTTTTAACATATTTTGAAAAATTCATTCACACTAATAATATTGGTTTTTTTAAATTCTCTTTGAACGTTTAAAAAAAGTTACGGGTCTGAATGTATGATTATTTCGGCAAAAACTCTTGATTTTTTGAAGCATTTCCCTTTTTAACTCATTCAATAAAATATTTTTAATTGTTGTTCCATCAATTAACGTAAAATTAAAATTTAATGAAATTTGATAACAATATTTACAACTATTTATAATTATATTTACGGACTCAAGTGAACATGAGGGGCTTAATATTGAAATTCATATAAAATAATTTTACCGTTTATGTAAAGAAGGAATTTTTCTTTGTTTTAATTCTTAATCATCGAATTTGTTAATCACTTATATAATTGTTAAATTCATTTTATTAGTTACTGTAACGATCAAATATTTTGGTAATAATCAGATCTTGACAATTAAAACAACGATAGAATAATAAAATTCATGCTTTGTCTGAATTGTAACTCAAAGTGATGATTCCCTGACTTAATCCAAGAATTCAGTCATTCATATTGAGTGCATGATAATTTAGATGTTAGATGTTAGGAAATTTTATCAATTTTTATGAATGTAAATTGTTTGACAAAGAATATAGAAATTTTATTTATTTAAAGAAAATTAAAACGTTTTTGATAATTTAAGTTAATAAACATTTTTATACACAATTTTTATTGAACGAGTCGATTATTTTTTACTAAAAACCCCGGAAACAGTTTATTTAACAAAAAATTTATGATTTTTTGATACTTTGCTCTGAAAAATTATCAAAATATAATTTTTAATTCTCAATTTTTAAAAAATTAAGAGATGATTTATAGTTTTATAAATTTTGTATGTTCCATTATTATGAATGAATTATATTTATAGTTGAAAACGTTTTTGTTAATTAAGCGTGTGATGATATTATCTGCATAATTTTAAATTTGATAAAATTTTAATGTAAATCTAATAGTTTGTCCAAACTTTTTCTCATCAAGTTTTTGAGTTGTTAGAAGTCAAGATATAATATTTATTATCAAATTTTAACTCATAAACTTATTTTAATATAAAAAATGTGATTCATCACTTAAATATTTTTGGATTTCTTATTAATCTTAGATAGTTATCTTAAGTACCTTATTTTTACTTCTTTTTGTCAAATTATACTAAGATATGTTTTATATATTGAAGCACTTTAGAGGAACATAATCATGCGAAATTTAAGCATATTTTGGGTCAATGATAATAATTTTGTAATTTTTAGGGAAAATAATGAGGAATTATTTGAGTTAATAACACCAGATTATCAATCAGAATATGTTTATTCATTATTAAATTTATGAAAACTGCACAGTTCTACTCAAATATAACAGTGATCTTTCAAGGAGTGTCTATCGACGGAATTCTGCACACGTATATCCGAACCTTGGGATCTCTTTGTTACAGATGGTTGAAAACCAAATAGACTCTTTAAAAATGCTCTTTGTTGCGTCTGCATGTAGGTTGCATGCCTCTTCATGAAAGTATATAATTTAGGATGTTGGCATTGAAAAAAGGCTGCAGTGCAAAATTTCAGTCTTCGACATTTTAGAATTTCTTGCGACTTCTTCAGATGCAAATTGATTATGTTTTTATCCCTCGAGAAAAATATTTAATAGCCTTAATACTTACAGAGTCGTCCGCACCGTATCCCTCGAATATAAGTATGTTTAAAATGTAACAGAAGCTCTTGCAGTTTCTCCAGAGTCATAAATATTGATAGTTAATGTCAGATAATCCTGAGTAACATCTTATGAAGTGAGCGAAACTATACTAGGTTAGCATCGAACAGTCCGTAAGTTGCTATACTTTTCTACTCCAATTTCATATAATTTTTGAAAAATATGAAGATAGCATCTCATAAAAGTTGACTTTGTCATGCTTATGTAAATTCCTTTCATAATCAACATGCAAGATCAAAAATTATTCCCTCTAGTTTGACCTTGTGAATTATTATATAGATTACACCTATGATATAATCGTTTAAGGTTCGTGTCATGGTTTGTACAAGGCAGTAAATAGAGGATGATTTTTACCAGGCATGAGTGAGAAATGTATGATGTATAATTGATAAATATAGAGGTTAAACTCAAAAGATGTTCAGTCTGCTGTTCAAAGATTAGCTCAGACTTATCCATTTAATAGTTTTATTTTGCATATAATTACTTACTGTTTAATGCCTGATCTGGAATCGTATCAAATCATTTGCTAAAATTCGTCTTAAATGTTGAATTTCATATATCTGTTAGAAACAGGAAAAGTGATGTTGATCACTCGGCCTGACTATTTTAAAGTTTTATGTGCAATTCTCTCTTAAGGGATATTTTTAGGTATTGATATGAGTACGCTTGGCTTGAGTTGTGTTTTTACAGAGCCTATGACAGCAGTTGATCAATTTAAAGTTTCAGCCATATAGTCCTTCATCTAACCCACAGCTATTTGCTTTAAAATATTCTGATTGAGACCATCGTGATTGTGTATAGGATCATTATTGCCCATGATTTCAGAGATTTTGTGGTTATACGGTCCTGGAATATTTTGTTTTGATATGATTTTCAACACTAATAAATACTCCCATCATGTATTCTCTATGTATCAAATATCTATATAACTTGTGTAGCACAGATCACTTGCATTTTAATGTTAATCAAAATATTATTTTATGGTCAGTCATACTTATATTACTATAATCTGTATTGTTATATCTTATTAATTACCTGAGGGGCAGACCGGAAATATAATTAATTTCTCTACCATAATTTTAAGTTTTGTTATTTAATTTCATATAGGTTAAAGAATACCTGAACGTTTAAGTAGAACCTAAAATTATGATATTAAAATACTTCACACGCAAATAATAATATAATAATATTTTTCCCCGTTGTCATTTGATATGATTTATACAAATGGAATGTGATTAGATTTAGAGTGATGAAGTGTATGCTCACCTTTTTAAGTATATCTTACAGTCACGATTACCCTTTTCAGACATCTAAACCATAATATTCAGAAAGATTATAATATGGATGTGCTAAATTTTGAAAAGTGACAGTTTGGAAAGCTCACGTTTATGAAATATATTGAGAGGTAAGAAAATACATGATATCTTGAAAGTTTTTTAACTTTGAAAATTTTAAGTCGTTATAGAACTAATTTACATAGAACATTTTTTATGTAAAAGAGGGCTATTTCTGTTATGATTATGATCCTAAATAAACAAATTTTCATATTTTAAACAAATAAATAATATTGGAAATAGTGTGAGATAAACGTAAACAGCAATTTCATTTTTGTATGATTGTTACTGAAGAATGAACCAGTTATAATTTTAACGTCATATTTGAAGTGGTTTATGAATAATTTTATCAAATTAAATTAAAATAGTTTAATAAATAAGTATCTTGGAATTTTAAAATCTCCAAAATATCTTATAAATTAACAAAACAATTCTTTCTATGTTGCTAGTCTTCATTATCTTTGAAAATCGTTTTGCAGATGATTTTGCCAATTTTTAAGAAAACACGAATAAACTATTAAATTTCAACACATGCATGTGATTTTCATTTTTAATTTATTTTGTTAAATCATTCCCATAGATATCCACGACCATTTGAATATTTTAAGTTTTTTCACTTTTGGCGTAAATATTAATACGATTCTCAAAGATAGTTTTCTCTTGAAAAAAGAAAAATGTGTATGCATGAATTAGCTGCTAAATTTTTCCTTTTAGAAATTGAAATAGTAAAATTTGTTATTTTGAATTTATTAATACAAAGAAAAACATTCATAGTTTTCGTTTATACTTATAAATATTCAACGTTTTTAAAGAAATCTTTTCAAAATATCCTTAAAGTTTCACATTTAATTAATATTTATAATAAATTTATCATAGAAAGTTTGGTTTTGAATTTTACACTTTAGCTAAAGCGTTTTTAACTCAAAATATTTATATTCCTATTTTTTTAAATAATTTTACAATTTTTTGTATTTTTGAACTTACATTTCTTCACATGTGATTCAATTTTATGAAAGATTTTATCATTTTTTTGCAAAGTGTCAGTTAGACAAATTTTTTAAGTGAAGTTTTGCTCATATTTTAATTTTAAGTTCTTATAAAATTCAAATATAATGTGTAGAACTTGTCTAAATGAACCCTGATATCTGGTGACTTAGGTAATAAAAATAAAGCACGGCAGAATATATTGTTTGAGAAACAAGAAAATGTTGACATTTATTGTCAATAAATTCACGTTTTAATTAAGATTTTTAAGTATGTAAGCATTTGAGGTTCTTAAGTATTTTTTTGAATCCAATGGAAGCTTTTTTGCATTTTTAAACATCATCTTTTATTGTTCGTATTGAAGTTATGATTCCAACTTCAGGGTCAGGTCTGTATTAATAGAGACTCTTCTCAGGAAAAGTTATTTCATAAATGACGGGTTTAAACAATAGCGGCCTTGATTTTAAATAAAAGTATAACCCCCCGCCTTCTTCGTAAATGTTACTTTTCGACTTTATGGAAAAATAACAAAAAACACAGTGTTTGATCGCAATTTTCATTGAATATATTTTAGCTACCTTACCTCGGTTAAGCGAAAAAATCGAAAAATGTATGTTCTGGAGGTTAAAGTCACTTCTAAATTCCTCACAATAATGATTAGATTCATTCCGGAGGTTAAAATAACACGAGCAAAACGTTAGGCTTTTCCATCGTCTGATGACATGCGAACATCGCTTTGCTTATCAATACATTTTGAAGAATTACTCAGTATCTTTCATCAAAAATAACTTTAACATGAATTTTTTCTGTATTTTATGTCTCAGAATGAAATTCTGCCAGGGTTCGTAATTTTAACTTTTTCATGTTTTTTTATCATTTTTCACAGCTCGATTGCAACCACAACCATTGATGAAACATCTCTTAGAGGTTAATTTATTTGACTCATTTATAAATTTTATTTTCCTTTTGATTGTTATATAAGCTTTAGGGTATATCCTCAGAAGAATGCAATCATGCATATCCTGAGGTTTCTCATTCGATAATGTTTGGTAAAAAATACATACGGTTAAGATGTCATTGTCAAGCTGAATGTAATATACGTCGGAAATATTTTCTGAATACGATATTCTCGTTTTAGTTAAGGAATTTTGTTAAATTCGGTGAATTTATAAATTAATTTGTCTGTGTTTTTGCATTATCTTTCGAGTGAATTTTTAAATTGGATATCTCTAACTAACAAAAATTAATTGAATGTTGACCGATTGTGAAGTTAAATAAAATTACTTTTTGATTTAAATTATCCTTATTATTAATAACAAAATTAAAACCATCTTAATTTTCAGAGTTCTATAATGTCAAAACACAACAATTTCTCTTGTTCCTTCACACGGTATTAAACAGTTAAAAGGAGATTCCTATTTGATTTGGAAAAATTTGAGGTATTTCTTGAAAAATATGGCAACGAATTTAACTTTCAAAACATCGATATTAAGTTATCACATCTTGTAACTCCACAAGAGACTCTTGTGTACCCATCAAATGACTCATGTGATATCACCAGAAAAACTAAATTCATAAGAATCACTCTAAAAAGAATAAAGCGTTTAAGAAGATAATTTATCATTTAATGACCTTTCTTTGGACCGCCGAACACGTTTACGATTTAGCATATCTGGAATAAATCTTTATGCTTATGAGGTGATCATTTATTTTTTATTTATTTTATATCTTTAAAATTTTGTTCATTTAAGCTTTTACATTTGACCAATTAAATTTAAAAATATTTTCATGTGTGCTATTAAAATATGATACTCTGTTAATATTTTCATACGTCTTTAAAACATCAAACATTAATTATTTATAAACAATTAAACGCAAAATTTATTATTATTACATTTTCAGAATCATAATCCCATGACTTAATTGCTTTTAAGCTTAAAATTAGATATTATTGTTGAATATTTGTTTTTATAATTCATTCTCAATTAAATTTAAAGGCATGAATATTCAGGAAATATTGGATTTTATTATTTATTTGAATATTTTTTAGTTCCAAAATATTATTTGTGCATTCTAAAACTCGTTCCTTTAAAGAAGTAATTTATATACTTCAGATTGAACGACATTTGAAATAGTATTGAATCAACGCTAATTTTAAGCAGTTGAAGATATCTTTAAAATTTGTAAGTTTTCATAATACCTAAATTTGAAATCAATGAAAATTAAAATATCATGATGTTTTTTTATTTTTTCGCTCATTGTCCGATAACTGATTCTCTTAATAAGATAAAATATTATATTACTTCTGCTTTTAAAGTTAAAAAATGCAATCATATCTGTTTGATAAAATTGATTCTTTCTTAAACCATTCTTCCAGGTAGTTTTAAAGTCCAAATGGCATTTAAGAAACAATATTAGCTTGGCTGTTTCGATTGATAACGAGAAATAAAGCTGGTTTGTCAAATCTCACAACACTAATAATTTAATGAGTGCTAATTATTTTGAAATCGATTTTTTATTTTTCTTCTTGAATATTTATTTTTGGATTTTTATTTATTTGTTAAATTTAGAATTTTTGTTTTTAGATTAATGTTCACAATTTAATGTTAATAAGTTGTTGAAGATTTTAATTTACTTGTGATTTGCAACATAAAAGTTTCTGGTTTTAAAGCTTGTATTGCAAAATAATAAAAATGAAATTTCAACAAAGTTCATTTTTCCTTCGTGAATTTGTAAATGGGAAATATTCAAAAAACATTCTAGTAATCCCAATACAGTGAAAGCTATTTGGGTAAAATCACAATTATTTTCCATTCTTTTACTTCCACAAGAAACGTACGGAAGATTTTCGCATTTTTCTGTCTCTGCAGTATATATATGTGAAGTTTAATTTTTTTAACTCTCACTGATGAATAGTTTGTGGAGGTGATTATTTTCCTTCGTCTTATTTTTGGTAAAATTGCATATTCATTTTAAAAAATTTTCTTTATATTTTCTGAATTATTGAAAAACTCCTCTTTAAATATTGAACAAACCAACTCAATTTTTATCTATCTTTAACCTGTCTTGACATTTTTGTGAAAAATTTTTTTTAGTTTTGAAGAAATGCTCGTTATGTTTTGGTTACGTCTGTATATCCTACAATATGGGGCGTATAATTTCAAAACTGTTGATACTTTCTTCTATCTCGAGAAATACTACTTCTGAATGATAAAAATTTCTCTTTAAATGGTTTGTTTTTTTCTTAAAAATTAAAGGAGAAAATTTTTTCTTGTTTTAACTTTTTATTATATTATTGAGAGTTTACCTTCTCCCATTTAATCTCAGATATCCAAGTTTCTAAAGCTTATTTTTTAATTAATTAAAAACATCTACATTTTTCGAAAATATAAACATCTTTGTGAAATGCGAATATATACTACATGAAAATTGTATTGATAAGTCAATTGATATTTTTATCAAATTTTGTAATTATTAGAATTTTATAAATTTCTTTTCAATACTGATCGAATAACATGTCAGTACCAAATGATAATTTACATAAAATATTCTTGCAGATCATCTGAATCTCTTCGATTTAGATATCCTTCAAATGAATAAGCCCTATTAATTTTATAATGACAGCCAAAATAACCCATTATTTTTAATCAGCAGGTTGACAATTTTCATAAACGACCGACGAGATGGGTGTGAGTCCTTCACAACCCCGCACTTTTTTACGCGAGAAAATAGTTCTGATAAAGGGTAAAGACCCTTATAGAGTTAAGTGGTCAGTAGATCTTAACTGAAGTGCGTTTAATAGACGTAAACTTATTTCATAAGAAGCTGTGATATATTTGACAAGATGTTGGTCTTAAAAAAATAAAATTTTTTATAAATAAAGAAATTAGAAAATTAATTATTAACCAGCTTCATAAAACATAAAAAAACTCAAACCCCTCAACCGACCATAAGCTTGATCACCAATTCGTCATTAGAATCATTCTTATATCGCACCGTTTGATATTTTACGGATCCTAAAATATCTTAGAATTTAAAATAACGAACAGAAAAATTATAAAGTTATCCATCAGTTTTCGTACTTTAGAACGATTTTCTTGGCAGAACATTATTCATAAATTTAACAGTATTAATTATTTTTCCGTCAAGTAAAATTACTTTTTTTTAAGTTTAAACTTTTATGCTAATTTAACTGTAACTTCTCGGTAATTTTATTAGATTTATGAAAGATGCACCAATGTTTCGAGGGATTTTCTTCAGGTATTAAAAGAAATATCCAGTATGATCAACAGGATGTTTTAAAAACATATCATCCTTGGATAATTCGTAAAAATAACTTTTCCCTTAAAAATTATTAACATATTTTTATAATTTTACAAAATAATTTAGATCTAAAGTTAAAAAACCGAATTTCGTTAATTTGAAAAAATGTCCCTTTTAACTTTCAAATCTTAAAAATATGGGAAAAAACTAAAATAAAGACTGGTAAATTCGTCATAGAATTTTATACACTGAGGGCACAATTGAAAGTCCATAGAAAAGTGTTTAAAATGATATATTCAACTTTTTATAACTCAAAATACAATTATGTAAAAAGATTCGGGTATAAGATTCTCGTGCTCGTCAACTTTTGAGCTTATTAGATAGCCAAGATAAAGTTTAACCAAGCTATGAGCATGCCAATTAGGTTTTGATCATTTAAAGAATGAGTATTTTATTATTCTCAGCAAATTTTTAAATAAATCAATCATATTTTCAATTCAATTGATGTCATATAAATTTGGAGTTTTTCAGTGCTTATGAAAAAATAAACTTGGATAGAAGCCTGTTAAGATGTATAGCTTTATAAATGTCACTGTTGACTTTTAAATTGTTTTTTGGAAGGATTTCTCTACATTTACAAATTAAAACTTGAAAAACATTGACAATCATATCGCGAGTGGTTTTTCTTTGAATTTTCATCACACAAATATGCTTCAGAGTAAAATCAAGTTTTTTTCACTTAAGTCCACAATAATTAAGTTCATAAAATCATACATCGACAAAATGTTCTTGCATCATTATTTCAATTGTTGATTCAAAGTTCAAACTTGGCACTTTAGTTTGGTTAAAGTAAGATGATTTTTCCTTCATTCTATGAGCCTAATATTTCAAAGAGCTTCGTTCATTCTTTTGATTGGCTAAATTAAAAAATTGTTTTTCTATGAAAGTAAAGAAAAATTTATCAATATAAAATGTGTTAAAGTCGCTTTAGGTCTAGTTATGAAAGGCGTTTACTGAATTAAACATGAATAATTGCAAAAAAAGATACAATTCGCTGGTTTATATCTCTCTTAATTTCTTGTTATTTTTCAA